>JAOXNZ010000002.1:12324025-12338733 GCA_028566095.1 Kryptolebias brasiliensis | reverse complement strand
ATATTTGCCTCTGATCCCTGGCAGGCAGCCAGAACGCAGCAAATTGAGCCTGGAATAGAGTATGGAGGGCAAAGGCAAGGTTTCCTCATAAGTCCCTTAAGTGGGCCCAGTATGCACGCACCGTTGCAGTGGACGCTCAGGAAGCATTAGCCTGACAGCCGTCATCATCTCTGCAGCCTGAATAGAAATAAAGATCAGAATCGGCAGCTTGAGCAGCTAGCTGGATGACACGAGGAAAATAATGGCGATACAGCTTTCAGTAACACGTCTCCAAGAGAGTCCTGCTGTCATCGCTCGTTGTGGACAAGATTCAAAACAAAAAGAGGCTAAATTTTTACTGAGTCATGGTGAGTTGACGCTATGAGGGGGGGCTTAGGAGTAATTGTCACCCTGGATGAACTTATGGGGTTTTAGTGATCCAAAATGAAGGGTTTGTGACCGCAGTGAGGGGAGTCTCAGAGAGCGGTCGTACAGGAGACTGGCAGGCCGCAGCAGACAAAAGCTGAATCTGCTGAATCACTTCACCTCTAATGCACGCTAGAGCTGTCATTGGTGGTTTTGATGCATGTTGAAAGTTCAGGACTCAAATGATCACATGCATACATTTGTAAAAACTTTTAAACGGCCATAGGAACCCCATGAAACAGTTCATATCTTCAGTGAGGGTGCCAAAGCAAAGGCATTATTATTAAAGTGTTTAAATTTATTGTTCCCTATATTGTTGTGCAGCTGAAACAAAGCATGCAAATTATATCAAGATGTGTGGCTTGATTGGGAATAGTGTGCTATGACTTGTAATAGCGGTATGTCGCACAAAATAGGCGAAATTCAATAAAACAAAAAAATGCAAGAAAAAACAATTGCAGTCAATGGGATTTTGGCAAAACATGAGAAAATCAGCCCTCTTCGGAGCTCTGTGGGTCAGTCATACTTCACAGTAGAAATGTTATTTAAAGTTTAAACAAGTTACAGAAAGTTGGACTTTTACATGTCTGAGTTGGCATTTTGATATTTTTATGCCTTCACAGTTTAGATTTTATGTTTTTGGTTTTTTTTACAGATTTTTCCATCGAATGTTTGATTGGCAGTTGATGTCACTCAAATCTTTTACAAACTCTTCTTACTCCCACAACTCTTTATGGTACATGTACACATTATACATCAAATTGTGGGGATTTTTGTCTTCTTTGAATTTTCTAGCTGTGTTTTATGAACTTCTATTTATTTTTCCATTTGTGACTTATTGGGCAGACCATTTTTGTTAACCGTTCATTTTAAATTTGTAAAGAAAAGGTTGGAGCCTTTACTTTGCTGCCTGCAACGCTACAATATATTATGTCAACTCTTGTTTCCACAAACAGTCCGCCTGTTTTGCTTTTCAGAGCAACGTCTAACCTCATCACTGACTCATTCCATGTAACAAGGTAATTACAATCAGCGGAGGCCGTGGATCTCAATGTCCAACTGAGGGCCGGTCTGTGTTTTATTACTGGATTTCTTAGCCCTGGATATCCAGTTGAGTGAGTAATCAGTTTAAATGAAACATCTGTTGTGCTCTTCAGTCAAAACTAATCAACTATGTAAGCAGGACACTGCAAATAAAGCTGTTTCTGGAGACTAAGCAGGATATAAAACAACATTTAGTCAAGCGTCATGTTAAAACGATAGTCATTTATCTCTTTAATGCTTCACTTTATATAGAGTTTTTTTTTTCTTTTAGCAAGTCAATCTTGGGGCTGGCACTTAATTTAAATTGATTTTTTTTTTAGTTCTTTGATGGAAATAATCTCCACATAAAGAATGCGTTTGAGTGTTTAACTGAGCTGCCTTGTAACCAGGCCAAATCTGAAGTCGTGAACAGCTGGTGTAACAGGCTTCAAGTTATCACATGAGTGTCAGAAATGAGGGTAAAGCAGACATCTCCAGATAAAAAGCAGTCCTTTTATATCTCTTATGAAACATGTGATCACTGATCATTTGTCGTACACCAAACAAACAGCTCAACTATCTAAAACTAGATTTGCATGCAGTGAACATTGCCTGTCTTTGACTTTTCCCTCATGATTCAATGCTGCAGGAATGTTGTAGGATGGCGTCTGTTTCAAACGCCTCTTGTCTTCCTCCTTCGACGTCTGTCTATATGCGTCCAGCTGGACGCCATCAGTCTGTGGGCTGTCTCGTGCCTGAGCTAGAAAAAGCTTTTGCACCATCTCCCACTCCTGTTTCCCGTTTGGTCATAATGACGTTTATTCAACATGGTACACTTGCTTATTCTTGTGGAGTTGTTCAGGCAAATCGGAATCGTAACTCGTGACAGCTCCCAGTTCTCAGAGATGAAATGCAAAGATAAAAGCTCCTCTCGTGGTTGGTTTGGTTTCTTGCAGGATAATTAAGACAACCTTTGTGATGATTTCTTGTTAGCTCACTCCTCCTTGCTTTTTAATAATGAAAAGAAACAAAATATTTTGCTAGTATAAAGCAGTTTTTATTCAGACAAGATTATGGGAACTAAATGAACACAAAAAAGGAGTCAAAATGCTGATCGCAGTGATGTAAATTTCTGTGGCAACAGATGTCCATGCATCACCACAGAGCTATGTTACCCGCTTTCCTCAGACTTTGTTTTTGGCCCTGTTGTGAAGTGGGAATGGCTGTGATGATCACCTATTGTGGCTCCAAACTGCAAAACATAGCACACAAGCCCTGGTTTTCAGCTACCGAATGCGGATGCAAATCCTTCACAATAAAAAGTTGCAGTTGACTCTGTAATTTGTCGCTTAAAAAAAAAAAAACAACCTCTTGTGATTTTTCCAAAACTAATTTAACTATGAGGGGCGAAAATAAAGGGTATAAAATGTCAGGTGTGAATTAGAAGCTCTGCCTTGACGTACATAATATTTTAGGGTAATAACTTCTGTGCAGATGCATCTTCATCTGGAGTTTTTCCTCCTCACAATCATGCAGTTCAGCTGTTGGGTAGATCTCAGTATTTTCTCCTTTCTGTTTGTTTCATTATTAATGAGAAGCACTGAGGGAAGCGCACCGTGGATCATATTCACTGAGAAAAGCAAGGGTCTTAGGGGGAAGCGTCACGCTACATGAAACACTGCAAACTTCAGGGAAAAGGAAATGCAAGAGGTTTCAGAAAATCCCAGCATTCTGTTTTTTTATTTCATCTCCAACACATGAAACGCATGGCAGGGAAATGAGTTTGTTTACCACCATAGCTGACCCTACTTCCACAGTCGTGCTGTCCTTTTAGGCTCCTGTGTCATTGTGTGTTTTGTGATGATACACTTTGACATGTGGCTGCCATTTTCAGAAGCATTAACCTTTTGGTTCACACCCGCCCTTCTCAGGAGGTTTCTGTTTATGGATGCATGAAGTGATTTTGGCATGTTGATTGCCTCATAAACTTGGACTGATAATTCAGTTTTACCTAGGTCTAAGCAAAGTCAGTGAATGGTTGTTGAGCTTGTGTTTTTTTTTTGTGCTTGTTGTTGGGACTTTATGTACACTCCGGTGGGGTGATTTGATGCACTGAGCTGTTCTCTCAACATTGCGGGGAGTGAGGTGGGAGATAAAAACACAAATCCTCTTCCAGGACCAAGTCCTCTCTCTCCTGGGAAGGTTTTACTCTGCTAATTAACTCATCTTGTTGGGATTAATGCAATTTTTCTGAATAAGTTGTATGTATGCTAGAACATGTTTTTTTTTTGTTAAGATTTTGCTCACAAATTAGCAAAACTGTGCCCAGGTTTTTTGAAGGTTGTTATACTAAAATGTACTCATGTTTGTGCTTTTTTCTTTTATCTGCTCCTAAAACTTTTTTGTTTTTTTGTGTGACTTGTTTAATGAATGAGCTATATTACCTTCATGCTGTACATAGTAAATACATACCAGTCTTCCTTTGGTGGTGTCAAAAAAACACTTAATGAACTAAACACTTTATAACTGGGTGACTCTGCTGTGTTGATGCTTTCTGACCAAACGCAGAAGTAATACGTTTGTGAAAAACCTTCTAAAAACCATGCAGTTTGCGAGCTCTAATAAAGATTATTTCTCTTGAAAAGCAGAACTCCTTTAAAAGATCGAAGGCATAAATTTCCGAGTGACCCACTGAATAAATACAAAACATACAAGTTATTTTTGGTGTTTTGTTTGTATGTCTGTTGCAACAAGATTGCATTTGCATAAAAAGCATTAAAATTTAACTTATAAACAAAGCTCTAAAATGTTGACACTTATTAAAAAGTATTTAGTTGAATTCAACAACTGTTGAAATCCCACTCAAACTGAGTCAGACTGGCATTATATTACCGGAAATCCAAAGTATTTCACAAATTATTTACTAGTAAACTAAGTACTCATATTAAAAAGCAAATGTTCAGCAACCTGTGGAGTCATATATAGTATGCATTTAAATTCCTTAAAGTAAAGTACATTATTCTGTGAAGCTGAATAAAGTTAAAATTTAAATCAACGTGTTAGGATTGATGTTTAATATTTTTATATCTAGATGTTTCTTCTCAGAGGCATTTCTCCAAATGTCTGATAATTTCAAGTAATAGATTTAAGTTTATTATTTGCCTCTTTATGTCCTAATTCAGAGGGTTCTGGTTTGACCTGACCTGTCCTTTGTTTAGGGTCATGTAAAAGTATTGTTTGCTGTTGCATTGAGTAATTTCCTCTGTAAACATTGTCCTGCTTTGAGCAGTAAAATTAGGTCATGGTTACAGGAAATCTTTTGTGTCTGCAGCTTAACAACCACTTGGGACATTTAACCTTTTTGTCCCGAGGTCTTGGCTGTAAAATTACTGATTTTCACTGAATGAAATGTGTTGAACAATAACATTCAGTTTAAAAGGTTGCCAAAGATAAAAGTTTAGTCCGATACTTGATCATTGCAGTCAGTTTTATTTATAACCTTTTAGCATTTTGTTTTAAAGACTGTTTGCATTTATTGAACACGTTTCTTAGTAACAGCAATGAAGACGACCTCCTCTTCTTTTTGTTTGCGTCCCTGCACAGAGGACGGACCCTCAGCTCCTGGCCCAATTCTATTACGCTGATGAAGAGCTCAACCAGGTGGCCACTGAGCTGGACAGCCTGGACGGCAGGAAGGACCCTCAGAGATGTACCCTGCTGGTCAACCAGTTCCGATCCTGTCAGGTCAGTACCGAGAACAAATGAAGTCATCATCTTTCCCGGCCTTCCTGTGTAAACGGTGCATAAAAATAGACCTTAAGTGGAGCAAAGCTGGCATTGAGATAAATTAACCCTCAGCTTGTGTTTCATTCTGAGCCATGATTGCCTGTTTTTATTTCAGATTCCTTTCTTTCACATAATCACCTGCTCGAACCATTGATTTGGTCTCAAAACTGAAAATAGCAAGTGTCCTTGTTATTTATTCCAGGATGCAGCCATGGTGATAAAACTGCTTTACTAAACACTACTTGGCTAAATTCCTTTATGAATCTCTTTTGCTGATAAGGTGAGACGAGTCGACTTTGTCTGGAAGCAGTCACTCTTATCTTTGCTTGAACAGCCCACTGAGCTGTGTGTCACGGGCAGATTTTTAGAGCCTGTAAAAACTGCCTCTTTTACTATAGAAATTATGTTCAGAATCAGAATAAATTCATTAACTTAGTGAAATCTGAGCTACAGCTTTATAAAGAGGAGTCTTAATGTAAGATAGTGAGATGCAGAACTGTTTGCAGTGATAAAAGCTTTTGTTTTAGGTGTTTATAGGACTGAAAGAGCAGGAGTGTTAGCAGCATTTATGGTTAAAGTTATACAGGTAGTGGAGGAGGTTTTCATCTGGCCTGTTGTGCCTTGCCCTCCCACCCACTGGCAGGGCACATGGGGAGAACCACTTAATAAGGTCATGACTTGATCCCTGACTGTTCTGGTTCTTCCTTCCCTCTGCCAAGCTATCACCTAGGTTTCCTTTAGAGTTTTATTTTTATCTTTGCAGAGTACCCGGGAGTGATCAACCCTCTTATTCCCTTTACATACAATGGAAACAGTTCAGTATATTTTCCAATAAGTTACAGGTTCAGAAAGAATATGATTAAGCGGGTTTGCCTTCAAGATCTCAGTGAGTTTGGGCATTAAACAAAGCAGCATGACACCTCAAAACTTCTATCCTAAATATAAAAGGGAGAATCAAGACAAAATTATGTGCTTGAACCTGCTGCTGCAATAAAGATCTTTTTCATAGACTTTTGTTTGGATTGTTGGCTCATATTATGCTCCCATACTGTAGCCTGCTGGAACATGCAAGGATAGTACAGTAAATCATTAGTTACCCCCGTTTTTTCACATTTTACTTCCAGTTTGTCCCACAGGTCCTTATCAATAGCTCCTCCAGCTTTCTGAAGTTCTTTTAAAGTTTTTCTCGGGACAATGACTGCTTTTAAAATTTATTTTCAGTTCAGGTTACAATTTGAATTGTTCATTTTTGAGTCATTAGGACAAAAAAAAAAGTGTCTTACCCAATGGATGAACCACTGTTGTGTCCACACCTAACAGGCATCTGTTAATTGTTTCTTTGAAGCAGAATACAGCATTTTTTGCATCATAATATACTATTTTTTGATTCCTAGAAAAGCTATTAGCCAAAATCTTGATATATGGTGTTTATTGTGTCTTAAAATTGTGTTGAACTGGACAAGCAGTGAGTAAAAAGAAAAAAGCTAAGAAATTACAGAGGGTGAACAGTTTTAAAAGTGATGTCCTTTAGCACAGATCTTCTGTCAGCAATGACCTGACGCAGGACCTGAAAGATGCTTCATCTTTTAATTGATCAGTACGCTGAAGATTAATCAGAAATGGTCTGAATTTTAAGGTTTTTGTCAAGAAGTCGTTCAAAAGAAATTAAAATCAGGGCAAAGGCTGATGTATGCTAAAATATACACGAGATAAACTGAACCTTTCGTGGTAACAGGTCTTATGGATTAACTAATTCAAATTTTCAACCTTTTGTTAAAAAGAAAACGAATGACCAGAAAAAGATACTGTCAGACCTTAATACACCATGCAGTACTCTCAGGGAAGCATCTGCTTGGCAATAGCTCAATACTTGTACACAATATCTTGTGTTTGCAGTGGACAAAGATAAAGTTAGATCACATACACAAGGAAAGAGAGAGAGAGTTGGTGAGCAGTTATAAAAATGAGACAAAAATGGGTTGTCTTCAGTCAGACAAAAATACTCATATCCTACCAGAGTCACTGCACCTAGAAGCTAACACAAGTGAAAATGACTATTTGTGTCCCGTTCAGGGAGATACAGCCTGGACACATGTTCAACACACTGACATACAGGAATAAGTGGTTACGTTCTCGTTCCCAGAGTTTTTTAATCTTTCTCCTTGGGGCGAGCGGAGAAAGACACAGTTCTTCTCCTGACAAGATTACAGTCTACAGCACAGCTGGGATTGAGTAAAAGGCTCATTGTAAGTCATTGTTATGGCTGTTAAACATGCCAGCGGCACGTAAGCTCTTGATTTGTTCATGTTGTGTGTGTGACAGTGTGTTTTCACTGCTGGAGCTTTGCTGAGGCTGAACGTAGCTGTAGGGCCGTAATGATCTCATGTTCTTGTCCAATTGTTTTTATTTCTTTCCTAATCGAATGTCTTCAAACAAGGCAATTTAACTGATATTCTTAAATGTGTGACAGATGGATGTGGATTAGTAAATAACATTAATTAAACAAGGCTGCCCCTCATTTCTTTTCCTCCTTCCAACTTGTTTGCTCAATTTGGTTTTCTGTCACTTTTGTGTTTGTCTGCAGGACAACGTGTTGAACATTATCAGTCAGATCATGGATGAATGTATCCCCAACGACCGGGCCAACAGAGACTTTTGCGTCAAGTTCCCCGAGGAGATTCGTCATGACAACTTGGCAGGGCAACTGTGGTTTGGAGCTGAGGTAGCGTATTCCCTCCTGCACCAGCCTGAAAGAAAACAACCTCACAAATACTCTATTTCAGTTTTTTTTTTAACAAGCATTGTTTATTGATGGATCAAATGTGAGCATTAACTCTCGCAGATCAGTGCAAGATAATTAATGATGTACGTGTTCCTGCTCAGTGTTTGGCTGCAGGCTCCATCATCATGAACCGGGAGATAGAGAGTATAGCTATGAGACCCCTGGCTAAAGACCTGACTCGCAGCCTAGAGGAGGTACGCAACATCACCAGAGACCAGGCACTGAGAGACCTTAACTTGTACACAGACCGCATGAGGGAGGCATTGCGACATTTTGACAGCCTTTTTGCTGAGTTTGAGCTCAGGTAAATCAGCAACAAGAAATTGTTGCGTCGTCAAAATTAAAGCCCACCTGTCTTTAGGAACTTAGGAAAGTTTTTAAGAGTTTTTTTTTCTTCTTTCTTCTGTTGCCAGCTATGTGTCCGCCATGGTGCCTGTGAAGTCTCCCAAAGAATACTACGTACAGCAGGAGGTGATTGTGCTCTTTTGTGAGACTGTGGAGAGGTATGATGATGATTATCATTCAAAAATATAAACCTAGACATCTACTTCTATCTAGTATGAGTTGGAAACAGAAGATAATGCGGTTTCCTTCCTAACTGTACCTTCCGGTTTGTTGTCTCAGGGCCCTGAAGTTGGGCTATCTCACTCAAGACATGATCGATGACTATGAACCTGCACTCATGTTTACAATTCCCAGACTAGCCATTGTGTGGTAAGTGTTGCCTGTCTTTCCACCAACCCTTTTTTTTTCCTCTACTCCTTTCTACCCACCTCTTACAGAAAGCTAAACATGTTTTTCAGTGGGCTTGTTGTGTATCCTGAAGGACCTCTGAACCTCGACCGTAAATCTGAGGACATGTCTGATCTCTTCAGGCCTTTTCGCACTTTATTGAAGAAAATTAGGTAAATTATAGGAATATTCATCAAAACATATCCCTTTGTCATTCAGCTTTTTACTGCAACTATCTTCCAATGTTATTTGCAGAGATCTCCTGCAAACTCTCACTGAGGAGGAGTTGATGATGCTGGAGAGAAACCTGTGTATTTCTCAGGAAGGAGAGTTGTCCACAGGCCAGGGGCTGGCCACAAACAACATACCAGCAGAAGTCCAAGAGAATCGCTCATCCTGCAGCCTTACTAATGACACCTCAAACGGGGAGGGGGAGGAGGGGGAGGAACGAATGTCCGTGTTTGTCGTCCCCGATAAGGAGGAGGAATTGGCAGCAGTTGAAAATGGCTGGGAGGAGGTGAAAACCCAAAGGGGGGAAGAGGAACAGGAAGAGGGCCTGCTCTGTGAGGAGGCGGAGGAGGCCGAGCTGGCGTGCTCCATGCAGTACGATGAGGAGGAACTGGAGCAGCTCAACATGATGGTGTATCGCGTGGGAGACGAAATGTCCACTCTGCTGTCCCCTCCCAGCCAGGGCCAGTCCCCGGCCCATCATCCCAGCAAAAGAGAGCCTGGAGGCTCCAGTGGAGCTTCCAGCACTGAGGCTTCCCCACGCAGGGTCTTGGGGAGCCAGGGAAGGACAGGCATCTATGTAGAGGAGGAGGACAGGGTCTTTTTGATGGAGGATCTGGATGCAGCAGGTGATGGCATCACCAGCTTTGCAAGAGAGGCCTGTAGTTCTGTCATCCATTCTTCTAAAGAGTCTACATGTCGCATGCAGCACAAGCTCGAAACACAACCATACTCTGGTAGGAACGGTTGGTACTCTGAGACTACATCAGAGCAACCTTGTTCACAGCCACGCAGCCTGAACACGCGCCACTCTGTGGCAAAGCGCCCCCCGTGCACCCCTGCCTCTTGTTCTGAACCTCTGCCTTACAGCAATGGGTGGGAAATGGGTTTAGAAGGAACAGCATCTGAAACAGCTGAGGTCATTGCTCACCGCATGGGAGGGATGAAGCTGTCCGCTACAGTCATCTTCAACCCTCGCTCCCCCAGCTTGACGGAGCTGGCAGTGGACAAGCTGCTGCTGCCTCGGCCACCTCCCTCTGAGATTGAGCCCTGTGGCCCCCTGGTGGCCACCCATTGCCTGCTCAACTCTTGTGTCTGCTGTGGGAGCTGCGAGGACGGTCACGAGGATGTCATCACCACTGAAACCGCAGGACTCGGATTAGGCCTGGGTCTGGGACTGGAAAAACATTCCAAGACCTCAGCTCCCAGCACCATCATCCAGTCTGCCGCCTGCCAGCTTCCTCAGCGTGGTCACGAACCTTTCAGGAAAAGTGAGGTCACCCATCTGACTCCACCTTCATCCCGTTGCTCTGCAGAGCTGCTAGAAGAGGATTCAAATTCCCAGCTTTGTGAAAAGTGCCTGGTGGTGTCTTCAGGGCAGGGGCATCTCTCTCAGGACTGCAGCTCTAGAAGAGGGGGGGCAGTCTCCACATGTAACCATCAGCTGAGGACTGAAAGGAAGCAGCATGCCAGTGGAGGCCGGCAGACTGACAAGGAGGTGGATAACAACAAGCCAGCAAATAAGGAATTTAGGCGGGACACCAAAGAGGAAAACAGGAGAAGCTCTAGGTTTGTCTCAGAAGCTTGTATTTATTGCTTCACATGTTAATCTGGTGTTTGTTTTCTTTTATTTTGGCTGCATTTTTGTCATATGTAAAATAATATTCAGTTGGTTTCATTAATCTCTATTTTATATTTTTTATTATTTGTTCCATTACCTGTATTTATTTCACCATTTCATTGATTGTATATATTTGTTTTTTTTTATTTATTTATTTGGTTGTTTTTAGTTTTCAGAACTCTCCCCTCAGCTCTGTGTCAGGTAGTGACTGTGAGAGTGTGTCGGTAACCACATGTAGTCTTTCAAGCAGTGCTTATACTCCCAGGTAACAAAGTTCATCCATGTGTCTGTCTCATAAAATGAAACTAAAAAAATAAATCAGAGAACACTTTTTTTGTTTTTTTAGACTTTAAGTAGTTTTATTCATGTTTGATTAAAGTGTCAGTCACTTTAATCAAGGTGTTAAGACTAACAAGTGTACTTATTAGTCTTAACGTGAAGTTTATTGAGATTTATACCATTCATTAAGTATTTACTCTGCTGCTTTATAGTAGGAGATGTGAGTGTGTTGATCGTTTCATGAATTAAAAAAAAAAAGGCAAATGCTGAAATCTAAATAATGTGTGCCTTTGTGAAAGAGCCGTAATGAGGTTTTTCTGTCTCCGTTCAGTCCTGTCAGCAGTCTAACTCCCAGCTCTGGGACGTCAGAGGAACTGGACCACCAGGAGATCCAGCTGGCTCTGCATGACGCCAAGGTGGCAACGAGGAACAAGATCCGATCCCGTTTTCACAGCAGCAGTGATCTTATCCACCGTCTCTTTGTTTGCATATCAGGTAAAGAAAATTCTTATTTTACTCGCTTCTGTATGCCATTACATCTCCTGACTTAATATTTTTACATGATCATGTGCGATACAGGTGTTGCTGACCAGCTGCAGACCAACTATGCTAGTGACCTTCGTAGCATCCTCAAAACTCTTTTCGAAGTCATGGCAACCAAATGTGAGCAAGGAGACAACGATAAGCAAAAGAAAGGTGAGCAATATGGTGTAGTTCATTTTTCCCATGTTAATATTTTCCAGCCAGAATGCAAAATTTCTGTCAAATTTGTCATTGTAATATAATTTCAGTATAAGGAAGCCTGTATTTTTATCCCTGATACAACTTCTCAAGCTTAATTTGTGCAGTTGCTCTCAATAATCAGTCTATTTTCACAAATCAAATGTTTAAGGTTATTCAAAGTGGTTCAGTCAGTTTTTTTCCAATAAAAGACACATTAAAATCCCTCTGCTTTAATTGGCTTTGAAAGTCATCCTATATTATCATTTTCACTTGCTTCAAACATTCCCTATTATTCCACTACTATCCCTAACTGGGCTGTGATTTTGTTGCTTAGCTTTTTAGACAAACAACAATCAATTTCACTGTGTGTTAGTTTAAATTAGTTCTTTTATTGTGTCCAGCAGGTCCTGTTCTGCGCAGTGGAGTGCTTGAGGACTGTGCTCTGTGTCAGGAGACCATTTCATCATCAGAATTGGCAGCCAAAGCTCGGGAGGGCCAGTTCGAAGGTCAGCACATCCACAGACAGACCTTCATAGAGTGCAGTTGTCATCCTGTTCCTTTCCCCCGTCTTTCTCTCTTAGCAAATGTTCAGCCGGTGACAGTTCTGCTGTGTATTTACTGTTTTGTGTTGCCTCTCGATGCAGACCCTCCAGACTGGGTCCCCGATGATGCCTGCAGCTCCTGCATTGCCTGCAAGGCTCCCTTTACCGTCATCCGCAGGAAGCATCACTGTAGAAGCTGTGGAAAGGTATGAGCCGTTTATCCTCAAAGCTGCAAAACTATCAAAAATTCTCAGTTTAATTTGCACCGGTTGAATTCAATTATTGTTTTACTTTGTTTTTAGATTGCAACTAATTCATCACAACCTCTCATTTCAGATTTTCTGCTCTCGCTGCTCTTCCCATTCTGCTCCGTTGCCTCGGTATGGCCAGGTTAAGCCCGTCAGGGTTTGCACCCACTGCTACATGTTTCATGTCACGCCTTTCTACAGCGACAAGCCCGGCGTCTGAACCCGTATCATTACCTATAACACACAGTCTGCCACAAGAGCATATGCAACAGACAAATCCACCGCTGTGAACAAAAGCTAATGCAGCACTGCTCTGGTAATCCTTAATGGTCATGATTGTACCTCCTGAGCATGGCTTCAGAATAATGTCACTGTAAATGAGACAAGCAGAAAGTCCAGACAAGAAACCACGATGTGATGATCCAATTTGTTTATCTGAAATGCTAATGTGTCAGTGGGTTCTAAAGCTCATCCAGTATGAGTAATTCTCAGAAGACTGAATGTTGAGGTGCAAAGAGGGAATAAGCTAACAGCAGCGACTTTTTTACAGCAGCTTTTTTTTTTTAGCAGTTTACGCCACAAAATCAGAACCGGCTACAGTTTTTTCCCCTCTTGCTGTAGGTGTTAATGAGAAGAGTTGTTTTATTTTTCTACGCTTTAATGAGCTTCCCATATCTGTGTCCAAGGACCACAACACTTAAAAGAATGTAAGTCAGAATCACCACGTAAATCTCCCCAGTTCTGATTAGGACTGTGCTAAAAAAAGCATTTTGATATTTAAAGGAGTTGGAAAACAACCTTCAGCAGAGCAAAACTGAAAACCAGAAAACTGAAAATCTGTTCGGGCTTTTTAAGGTAATAACGGTGCAAATTTTTGTGACATTTTGTGAGGGGAGTCCAGATTCCAGTACAGGTTGGTGGTCATTACTTTCCCGTTTGAACCACCACATATCGAGTTTGCTACAAGGACTCCAATGTAGCTGAGATGGATATGAAGTATTGTCTTGAAGCTCCATAACGGAGAGCTGACCTCTTATCACGTACTAACCTCATTAACATCACAATGTGAATAACTTGGTGTGGACCAGAGGCCTTTTCAGGTGCTGGCTCACAGGAAAACAGGCCCAATGTCGCCTAGTGATTTTTCTTTTCTTCATTAATGTTATTGTGCAATATTATTACTGCTAACTCACACTTAAGAGACAGATCCTTTGATATTTAGTTATATGCTTTTTCTGAAGAACAGAGTTGTGTTGGTATAATGTCAGACAGAAACAGATTATTCTGCCGCCAGACTGACAGCTTCCTTCTTGCTACTTCTGCAGCGATTGCAAACAAAGCAACTTCCACATTTACAAGACAATGCTTTGTACATTTGAATGCTGTAAAGTGACCAATATGGGTCTTTTGAATGACAGTGATGAAATATTTAATTTTCTCCATTCTGCCCAGACTTGAAGCAGTCCCTTAGGCATTATCTGTTCAGAATCACTTTATATCAGAGGTCCCCCATCCTGGTCCTGGAGGGCCACTGTCCTGCATGTTTTAGGTGTTTGTCTGCTTTGACACACCTGATTTGAATGACTGTGATTAACAGGCTGCTGCACAACTTGAAGACCTGCTGAAGAGCAGGGAAACAACTAAAACATGCAGAATAGTGGCCCTCCAGGACCAGGATGGGGGGGCCCCTGCATATAAATTACTCATTATAATTACATGAAAACTTACTTTGAAACATTGCAAATTTTCTTTTATAAAGATCACTAATGAGATGAAGCTGTAAATTACCTTTATGTATATAAAAAAGATGAAATCATGCAGTAAAAAAAGGGTGAGAAATTCTGTTATTATTTCAGAGCTTGGTCTTATTTTGTAAAACTCAAATTCATTTCCATAATAAGAGCTGTGTAAAATATTCAACAAATGTTATATAGTTTTAAATGCGATGTATATTGAAATAAATGATCTTTTTTCTGTTTTAAAAGATGTCTGAGCACTTCTTCGGTATGTAACACTATAATAATCACAGTTGTAATATTGTCACAAATATTTCCCTTTTTTTATTTGGAAATGTACCAACACAATAGGAATACAATAATAAACTTGTTTTTACATTTATGAAACCTGACAACTTTAAGAAGTTTTAGTTTGGATTCATCACTCCTTTAAATTCATTCTGAAAGTCTCTGACAAACAATAAATAAATTGCCATAAGACCTATGTCTTGTGCCAGAGCTTTGCTCGTTTTTGTAGATTTAGTTTTAAAAACTGTTTCAGATTCTGATCTCATGATGTAGATCGTTTTTAGGCCTCTGGTATTTTTGTCCCCAACTTGTCTA
>JAOXNZ010000002.1:12172929-12186941 GCA_028566095.1 Kryptolebias brasiliensis | reverse complement strand
CCCTGCTCCTAAAATTTTCTCATTTTTTCCTCCCTTTCTTTCATTTTTTTTTTATTTTTTTTTTTTTTTAGCGATTGAAGTTTGAATAAAATTTCTAGTTTGCAGAATGTATTACTAAATAAATGGGTTGTCATCTTGTACTCCTGATTTCATCAGTTTTTATCTGCCTTTTGTCCAAGTGAAACTTTTCTTCAGCTGTGACAGGTAAATTAGTTTGAGAAAGCCGCATTATGTTACTCCAGCTACGAAAAAAGGATGAGTGGGAGATAAGAAAACGGGACACCGGGATTCAAAGAATGAGTTGGATAACATCTGTTGGAAAAATGAACATGCTTTCCACCACGCTGACGTGAAAAGCTTGAATGGAAAGAAAAAAATAGGCATAACAGTGTTTACTAGACAGATTTTCTCACGTTAAAGGAGCAATCAGGAGACTCTGCATTCCACCTCTTATTAAAAGACTTTGTGTTAATTATCTGACATGTTTCACGAACACAGTGCTTATGTTGCATTTTCAGTCTGATCAGCTTCAGTTTATGAATGATGATTTACAAGCCCTTATTGTGAGAATTGAGCCCATGTGACCTCTCCGAAAGGTGACACGGTCTCGCCTGAGTGTCAGAGCTGCGTTTGCCTCCTTGCATCGTCTCTGCCAGTGTGTGGCGAGGGCACGCAAGGGGCTGGAGCTCAGGGAGGGTCAGGGCAGTCTGCGGCCACCGGGATTAAGAACCATGGGAGGGATTACTTTAAATGTCAACATAATGTCGTGAGCTGTGACAGAAGGTCAAACGTTCAAATGGTGCTCAGTGGCAGGCAGTTAATAGGCTGTGTGCAGTTTGGATTGTTGCGTTTCCTGTGAGTTGACTTATAGGCTAACAAAAAGCTAATTTTGTACAAGTTTCTTCTTTGAAGTAAGTGCTAAAATGAGACAAGCTGTTACTGTAATGTGATGATTAATTTATTTTTCTACATAGTTTTTGACTGGATACTTTGTTTTGTTTTCCCCATGCTACAGATTTGTTTTTGTAGTAAATTTCTGACTCATCAATTTAGAATAATAAAAAAAAAACTTGCCAGAGGGGGGCAGTGTTAATAGTTCTGGTGGTGTTTAGAACCACTCATAAATTCTCATTGTGGTAGATATTTCACTAAGGTTCATTAAGGTACACTTAAAGATGTTTTTCTCAAGCAAAGGTCCAAAGGAATCATAGTTTAGTTTTTAAACAGTGTTTGTTTTAGAAAAATGGAAGAAAAACAAAATGTTTTGCTTCCCTTTTTGTCATGGTTCACATGAAAATGATTATAAAGCTTCTGGGTTTGAAACTCTGCAAAGGAAGAATGAACACATAGACATCCGTCTAGTCTGTGAACTTTTCTCTTTCGGTGACTTTCTTCAGTCGTGGGATTGTTTTTATCAGGCTTGTACCTCTGTGGGCTGGCTGCTTTCTGCAGACAGAGGGGGGCCGCTGCCAGCCGGTGGACAGGAATAAGCTGCTGGTTGTCATAAAAGCTCGGAAAGGCTTAAAATTAATGACCGTAACTGCTAGAATGCGTGTGCAAGTAAAAATATAAATTTTATTGATACTTCACAGCTGATCTGGATCTGTATTCATACCATGGTGCGGCATTTGGGGACCCCTTCCCTAAAGTTTGTTTTTAAAGCTTGCTAGTTGACTATTAACATAGTCTAGTTTTTAGTTTTAAAAAAATACCACATAATCATTGATTTTTATATAGTAAGTAACTTATAAAATCTAAATGTTGGCCTGTGATCGTCTTTGTCACTTTAGTATCTGGTAAAGATGGTGAAAACTCATTTTAGTCCTCCACTAAATCTTGGTTTAAAGTTCCCTCTCTTTTTAGTTTCCATTGTATTCAGAATTAATGGGGGAAAAAAAGCTTGTTTTTAGAGTTCACATCCCTCTGCATGTTAAAACTGAATTAACTCATTAGATCTCAGCCCACCTGGGCACACATAATGAATCACGCTGCCCACATATTCCTCCACATCAAAATAAACGAGGCCATTTCTGCACAGGCCGTCGTCAAACCCAGTCAGCTCGTCATCTGCCTGCCATTGTTGGGTGCATGTCATGCTCTGCTACTCATGGCGTAAAAACCCATCTGAGCTTGACTAATGCAGCCGTGCAGACGCAGCAGTAAGGGGTGGGGGTGGTATAGGGCACGCTGCTTACTCTGTGTGGATGGTCTCGACACTGAGGTCACTGAGCTCCGCATTTGTTAATTTGATTCAAAGTGCACCAGGAGCCAGATTTCTTCTTTTTTTTTCTTTTTTTTTTTAAGTCATCAAGGTTGCGCTGTAAAAACAAATTTTTCATTATGAATGAAGCACAGAGAAGTGAGGGAAGACAAGTCTCTTATTAGTGGTTTGGAGACTTCTGTAAATCCAGGTCAAATTCAACACTTGAATTTAAAGGTCCCCTCTTCTCCTTGACTCACCAGGCTTTCCTTCTCCATTTCCTTTTTCTCTGGGTGCTTTTGTTGCCCGAGGTCAGTTTGTCACAGAGAACACAAGCTTTTCTCACTTGGATGCAGCGATTCCTCGATTGGTGTGTACAAACAATCATATCAAGCAGTGGTGACATGTACCAACCTCTCCTCCCGCCCTCCTCCTCTCCTACAGACATGGAAATATGTCCCTGCAACAGACTCTCACGCTGGTTGGAAGTGAGTGATCCCCCCCCATCCCCCATCCCCCATCCCCAAACCCTCCTTCCTCTGCATGAGATGGGTTACACAAGCTGCTGCTCTGGGAATCCCTGTCCAGCTCATTATCCTGCACCCCTGAGACACATCTCATTGTAAATTAGGACATCAAATGATGCAGGCTCGTTAGAGAGCCACAGATCTGCTCATTAGCATCAGCACCTTTGCTTGTTAGAGCCTGTATCAGAATTCACTCACACCACCACGCTGTGGCCTGTCATTCCTCTGCACTGACTGAAAGTTTTAGGATTAATGTCAGTCCTCGCCAGCGGGTCAGCGCTGGTGAGGTTCAGATATGGGACTGATTGATCCGCTGTGGCGGGAAGTTGTTCACAGCTGCCCAATATGCCCACCTCTTTTCGTCCCTCATATTTCACTGTGTGAAAACAAACAAACAAAATAATAAAATAACTGTCGCTGAATTGCTTTGTCTGGCAAACGGCTGAGGAGCTGTTTGTTCCTGCTGCAAGGAATTAAAAACAAGTGAATGAATCTTTCAGTGCACATATCTTGCAAAATTGCCCTTTTTTTTAAAGCCCGATGGCCAATTTTTAAAGAAACTAATCTTGTTGTGCGTTTATATGCTTAACACAAAAAGTAACTAAATTTGTGTTTGGTTAATTTTTTTTTTGTTCCAACAATACTTCTTGGCAATAAATCTTTTACAGCTGGAAAGCCTGTGTATTTCCCCTTAATCGGTGCCACATTTGTTAGGAAAATACATTTGTAGTTTGAGCAGCAGAGATGAGTATGTGGGCTGGGCCTATGAAAAACTTGACAACTCTTCTCTGCCAAACAGCTTATTCTGCTACTGACTCTTGTTTAGCGTCATTTATTGGATAGGATGATTGAAGCCTGAAGAAGCAAGACATTGGCAATTTAACAATTTATTTATTTGACATACAGGGCTCTCTGTATTATATGGAAGAACCATACACAACTACAACAACCTGGCACCTCTTCCTCATGCTGCTCCCCAGCTTGGTCACACACTGCTGTGGGATAACGTCCCATTCTTCAACCAGCATGCACTGCAAGTCGACTAATGTGGTTGTGTCAATCACTCTGGAACGAACAGCTGATCCCACGTGTTCAATGGGGTTGAGGTCAGGACTGCAGGGAGGCCATTCTATCCTCTCCACTCCCATATTCTGGAGATAGTCTCTGATAAACCCCAATCTGTGAGGTGTGCGTTGTCGTCTTGGTCCCAGATTGGAGATATGCGTTTACCACTGGTTGCTTACAGGTGCTGACAGTCAGGTGCCTCAGGTGCAAATGCATTTCCCTTATAAATGTGGCACCATTTAGGGGGAAAAAAAACAGGCTTTACAACAATAACATTTACTGTTGCCAAAAAACAATCAGCCAAACACAAATTTTTCTTACATTTTGTGCTGTTTATTTTATTGACGTTTTTTAGGAATACAGATCTGTATTGAAGGTTCACCTCACTAAAATAATCACTGCTAAACCTATGGAATAAAAAAAAAAAAGAAGGGGGTTCTTGTTCAGCTTTAAGTATGTACACATCCAGCTTCCAACACGCGTGAGGTGGAAGTTACTCATCAACAAAGGCTGTGAAGATGAAGACCGGCCCATTCAACATGTTTTTATTCAGCCTGAAGGATGCAGATGGTGCGTTACGGTGAGTTTTACTCAACACAAACATGTGTCTTTGAATAAAACTCTCATTACCACTGTCTTTGTTTTGCTTCATTCTAGTAAGAGCTTTCCTAAGTTAAAAAGAGACAATTTGTTGATCAATGTTTTGCTGAGTTATACATTGGAAAAGAGGCATCCTTCATTTTTAGGTTTTGGACAAAAACAAAAACCTGAACAAAGAACAAAACACACCTGAAACTGATATCATTTTTTCATCCTGCGTTTAGGTTTTAATAAATGTTTTGTCTTAATATTTTCTCATAATTTTCCTCACTTTGAAGTGCAATACTGAATCATTAGATCATGTGTCTCCAAGTAAATTGGGTTTTTTGTGTGCTGCTCATTTATTGCAACTTATTGCAGATTCATGAACTTTAAATGGACTAAAACAATAATGTGGTGAAAGATACAGTTGTGGTCAAACGTTTACATATACTCCATATAAGCTTTAATTTTTGTCTTCTGCTTAATATGAACTGTTCTTTATCCATGGTGGAATGATTATACAACTTCATTGAATATATTTAGTGGATTTTCTCTAATCTACACAGGGCCAAATATATATATATATATATGTATATATATAGACGTCTATATATACATATATATATGTGTAAAACACCCAAATGTGTCCAAGTTTCAACCATCTAGCTGTTGAGGTGAAGTTGAAGAGGTAGTCCTCCTTCTTATTCCATCCACTTTGTGCAATGCACCAGTACTACAGCATGACGCTACCACCACCATGTCTAACAGTTGGTACAGTATTTTTAGGTTTGAGAGCCTCAACTTGACTCCTCCAAACATACTTCCTGTCATTGTGGCCAAATAGCCCAATCTTTGTCTCGTCTGACCATAAAACGTTTCTCCAGAAGGCATTTGGCCTATCCACATGAGCAGCTGCAAAGTTCAGTCAAGCTTGAAGGTGTTGCTTTAGGAGCAGGGGCTTCTTTCTTGACCAGCACCTCTCAGACCATGGCTTCACTGTGATGTTTCACCTGTTTCCAGCTCATGGCAGGCTTGAGGCTTGGTGGTTCCTGAACATCTGAACCAATTTTCTTTCATCTGAGGATTACAGATTGAGTTTTCTTCAAGAGGATCTACCGGCTGCAGTCAATCACAATGACTAACGAGAAGTTAATAGGCTTTGACCATGTCGTGTTAAGACATAAATCATTAAAAAGCCAAAATAATTTACGTTAATGCCCATTATGAGTGTATGTAAACGTCTGACCATAACTGTACATGATGGCACACGAATGGACACCATCACTAAAACTCAGACATGAGTAAAATTCCTTTTTAATTTTTCTAAATAGTAAGGTTCAACTGAATTTCTTTGGGTTTTTTTTTTAGAAACTTCATGGCTTTCTTTTGTCAATCCAGACAAAAATGTTCTTCATTATTGCAATTGTTTTAAATATTTAGCTCTTTAGGGTGAGAATAAGTCAATAAAAGTTATAGTAAATAGAGTTTTTTTTTCTTTCTGATCAGTGCATGCTTGCCTTTCTTTGGGATGCTGTGAGATGAAAATGTTTTTGACTGACAGTGTGTAGGTCTGCGGGTCATTAAACCATTAATGGGTTTCTTTTCAAATCCTAATGTCACAAGGTGTAACTCTCTGTTTTTGTACTGATCATTTTCATCTCCTGCATGTTTTCTGACCTCTGGTAGCATGCAGCTAGTGAGCCATTGACTCATTCCTCCTGCATGTCATGCATTGCCATCACTTCGTTTCTATCTATGCTTCACCTCATCTTCATCCTGCTCTTCTTCCTCTGCAGGACCCAGTCATCCTCTTCTTTCGTGGTTTCAGCTAAAACAAGAACTAATCACGAGATGTCAAACATTTGGTGCTACATGTTTGTCCTAAAATTACATACTTTAACTATCATTTGTTGAATCCGCGTACAAACCTGGAATGTTGTTTAACACCCATTTAGTTTTAGCCTTTTAAAAGTTAGTTTATCGCAAAAAGCATTAAGTTTCTGTTGCTTTGCTGGGATTCATCTGAAATGAATGCAAATGTTATATAGAGGAGTTGTTTCAGCAGAGGAGCTGTTGATAAATCAATAACGTTAATTATTGCAACCTCAGTAAAGTAGTAAAACATCACTAAAACAGGCTGAAGATGGTATAAAAGTGCCTGCTGTAAGATACATCAATTAAAAGACCACTAAGCATGAAGGAGCATATTTATGTTAAGCCACATTTTAACATGGTTTTTCCTACATTAGTTTATTGAATTACTCTGACCAACTAACAATCAGGAGCGTTTTCTGCAAAGCAGAAGTTAAACTTAAAAAACTTTAAAAAAGTTATATTGCTAGATTGTGTTTAGTGAGAAGTTTGAGGCTTTGATAAATACAAATAAGCAGAATGATCCCTAAACTCATGTGATATGTTCAACCTGCTTTTTATCCTACTTGTAACCAGGTTAACAAAATCTAGTGGCTTAAGTTAGACTTGAGTGCAAATAAAACCTAAATTACATGAACTAAGTTCATTGCAGCTGTTCATCACACATTAAATAATGACCAAAATGTTATATTTTATCTATTAAACATATGTTGGATTTTCACACAACTATGTTTCTGTTTCTCAAAGCTCTTTGGACCTTTAACTTGTAATTCTTTAGCTCTAAGTCTCATCTTTATTTTCTTACTTAAAGCTTTATTTTTTATGTACAAAGCTTTTAGTTATAGTTTTTCCCTTATCAGCCAAAAGCCTGGATAAAGTATTTTGCTTTTGGCTTTAACTTGCAGATAAATCCCATTTTTACAGACTAATCCTAGTAAATGTAGCAGTCATGTACAGCAGCAATTTTGATTCTTGCAGCTGTACTGGACCACTTTTGAAAAGAAAAATACTAATTTTTCCCTCTGAGACCATGTATACACTGTCCATGTGAAGAGATTAGAAATCTTGAAGACTTTAGGTTGGTCTTTAAATGTACCATTCTTCCAGTATGCTTGATTCAAGAGTTAAATGAGTTGTACAATTGTAGTTTTTGTTCTTGGTCCATCACACAACTCTTACTTTTGTAATTTACAGACCGCAGTCTGTGATAAACAATGGTGCTGAGCTAAGTTGCTGCTTTCGAGGCAGAATCTTTCCTCTCTGAAGGAAGCAGGTTCTGTTTGTTGTTCCTCTTGTATGACCACAGATTATTTCTCCAACACAGACTGTGGATTAGCACTTTGGACCGAATGTCAACGCTGAACTGTTCTGTACCGTAAATTTCCAGGTCATGTTCATGTCCCCAAGGGATCAAAAAGATCAATTCTTGTATCAAAATAAAATACATGAAACCAAATACAGTTTTGTGAACCTTCATTTGTTGCCATACATTACATCCATCCATGAGCAAAACTGTGAAAAAAAATTCTCCAAAGTAAGAGTACCACCACAAATATAAATTCAAATTAAATATAACTAACAGAAAAAATATCTAATTGTTTAAATGTGGATTTTACATTCACATTATTGTCCCATTATCATTCTGCTACTTTTCAGTTTTAACTAGCCTTTTGCTACTCTTAGCTTCTAGTCATTTTGAATTAGTGACAGCAACACATCTCAAAAAAGTTGGGACAGGACCATGTTTTCTACTGTAAATCATCTCTTCTCTAAACATCAGTCTGTAAACATCTAGGACCTGAGGAGAGCAGCTGCTGAAGGTTTTGGAGAGGAATATTGTCCAATTCTTGTCTGATGTAGGACTCTAGCTGCTCAACAGTCCTGGGTCTTTGACAGATGTTTTGTTTCATGATGCACCACATGTTTTCAGTTGTTGAGAGGTCTGGACTGCAGACAGGTCAGTTCAGTAGTTCTTCTACTAGAAGCCTTGCTTCTGTAATGGATGCAGGATGCGGTTTAACATTGTCTTGCTGAAATATGCAATATCTTCCCTGAAAAAGATGTCATCTGGATGGGAGCATATGTTGTTCTAAAACCTGTCTGTACTTTTGTGCAGATGTGTAAGCTGCCCCTGCCAGATGCACTAATGCACCCCCATACCATCAGAGAGGCAGGCTTTTGAACTGTGCTCTGTCCTCTTTAATCCTTTTTGGTACGGAGGCCGTGCCATTTGTGGTTTCCAAAAATAATTTAAAATAGTTTAACAGTTTTCCACAGTCTATTTTAAATGAGCTTTGGTCCAGAGAAGATGACGGTGTTTCTGGATGCTTTTCACTTATGGCTTCTTCTTTGCATGATAGAGATTTAACAGAACAGAATCAGACCTGTTTTTATTGCAGTGGCCCCTGAGGACCCGAAGATCACGAACATCTAACACTGATTTTCAGCCTTGACCTATGACCTCAGAGATTTCTTCAGATTCTTGAAATCTTTTGATGATTTTATGAACTTTAGATGATGAGATATTCAAAGTCTTCCCGATTTTCCATTGGGGAACATTATTCTGAAATTGCTCCATCATTTTGAGAACCTCCCCACATCTTTACTTCTGAGAGGTTCAGCCTCTCTAAAATGCTCTTTTTATACCCAGTCGTCTCTCTGACCTGTTGCCAAATAATATAATTAGCTGCAAAATGCTCCTCCAGCTGTTTCTTATTCATACCAAATACTTTTACAGCATTTTGTTGCCCCAGTCTCAACTTTGTGTTGTTGCCATAAAATTGAAAATGACCTTTGTCATTAAACATTCAATATGTTTTTACTATGAATAAAATAAAAGCATATTTGATATGTTTCACTGGGAGTAAAATATAGGTTGAGATTTTCAAATCACTGCATTCTGTTTTTTATTTACTGTTTACAGAACGCCTCAAGTTTTTCAGAACTGGGATTGTGTTTGTGAAAGCCTTTCTTGATTTACTTTTTCCACACCTACCTAAAACCTTTGCACAGTACATGGTTAAGTGCATATTGAGTCTCTGTAATTGTCTGCCACTGGGTTTCACTTCTCTCCTTTTACAAAAAAACCCAATTATCCTTATTTAACACATTCCAATATGCTCATGCTAAATTAAGCGGCATGCAAGCATTTAAAGGTCAGGAACTAAGCAGTTCTGCTGCAACACTTAAGCTTTCTGAATGTATATGTTTTGACTGTGCAACAGCGCTAAGTGAATACTATGTGACACTGAATGACAACTTTAAGTAACTTTCACTACAAATCAATGTGCTGTTTTTTTTTCTCATTCAGTTCAGTCAAGTTATTCTTTGAAATATACATGCTCGTGCAGTTTACAACAGACAGTTTCTTGTAAATCATATTTTTAAAGCTTTTAACTCCTGCTTTCACATAAAGGCTCCGGGATAAACAGCCTCTGGGTCATTCTCTAAAACAATCAAATACTAAAATAAATTGTTCATCCAATTTTATACGTCCTCCTTAGTTTTCTTGAACTTGTAATGAAAAAAATAGCAATTTATTTCATACCAAAAAGAACAAAGCTTCTTTAGTAAGGCCACGCTCCCGTCTTTGATACCAGAAAATGAAAAATTCTCTTTATTTGTTGAGCTTAATTATCTTTGTAGTGTGAGGACAGCGTGAATGCTACTGATGAAAATTAAATTTCTAAAACATCCAGATCTGTTGCTGTCTGTATGGTTTTCTTTGTCACATTTCTGCACATATATAGTTTTTCTTTGCGGTTACGTCAGAGGTTTAGCTTAGCCGCGAATGCTGACTTCTTTTCAACCTTGTGATGACAAGAACCTGTTACTGGAACAAGGAAAAGCATTGTGACAAGACACATTCCTAAACTGATGTTTATACAAAAGAAATCTTACATCCGCTATTGTTTTCTTACAAGAGCTCCTAATGAAGGAATATGTCATCTTTATAATTCAAACATAATTTTACCAGAGTAGAAAAAAGTTTCTCAGTGTTCTGTGACTTTTCTTCAGCAGAAAGGTTTACTGCAAATGTTTTCTGCAAAACTTAGTTTTATTTGAACTCACTGGGTTATGAGGAGAAAAGAACTTCTGGATCTTTTCGGGACATTTTTTGCTGGAAACAAATCTAAAGTTTTAGATTTAGAAGTCTGGGTATGTGAATGAAACAGTTCAGTTTATTTTGGCAAAAGAAATTTAACAGAATTCAGCCCCCAAATATACAAACAATCCTTTTCTTTACTGCAGCAGCACCAGTCATTAAGGCATCTTGTGACTTTCCTGTCCAAAATGGGAATCATTTTGTTCTTAAGTGAAGATTACGCTAATTTGGCCTTAGGCCTCTTTGCTGTTTTTGTGAAAAGGGTTTCCCCTATTCACCATTATCTGTGTGAGGAAACTACTATTTTTTGCCCGTGTGCCTGTATAAAGACACATTATTACCCTGACTGTTGCTTGTACACAAACACAATTCATCAACAGGTGTGGGAGGAAATATCTTTTTTTTCCCCCCGCTCTCTCTGCAGAAGGATGTAATGTTTGGAGTGTGGGGTAAGTGTAGGAGAACAAAAGTCGCTGGCAGTGGGACATTCAGCCTGCAGGAGGATTTCCTTGCCCTGCAGAGGAAAGAAGAGAGAGACACAGCTGGTTGTGCAGAAGCATTTCTACAGCTGAATTAATTGGACTTCTTTGCCCATCAATAGCCCATTTTACCACCATCAAATGCTTCGCAAAGCTTTAAGTCAGTCGCAAAAGTAGAGCCAGTGTGAATTCTTGATATTCACCTCTACAGCCTGGTTTTATGTAAGAAACCCACAGATAGACAGCAGGTCCATTTTGACTTTTCTAAACAGCACTTTGCCCATTGTTAAGCTGCTTCTTAAAGAGCAAACTTGTCTTTTACAATGAACGGCGGTTACAAAAGCAGAAGGTGTTAAAGTACTGCTTATGCACTGATAAGCATTCATGTGAAATCTTAAAATGTACTTTGAATAAAGATTAAACTTGCAGCTTTGTCTTGCTGGTGTGACTGGAATTGAGGGGAGATAATAGGGCAGATGCAGGCATATTAGTGGTATGTTGATTTGTAATGGGCTTTCTTTAATCCCTTTGGTACCTTTTCATTTGAGAGTTGGGATGCTTGGCCTTGCCATCAGCAATATTTTATATATCTTTTTAACATCATGCCTCAATCCCTCCTGAAGGATGTTTTATGTAAAACATGCTTTTTGTGCCCTGGGAAGACATTTAATCAAGATTAACCTTGGTATTGTAGTAGCCAATGGTCTAGCTTTGTGAGGTTTCATAATGGAAGACAATTATAGCACTACTTTCAGTGCTGAGGGGCTGCTCTAATGGAGAGAAAACATTTATTTATAGCAAGACATTTTGGGGTGGATTTTTTAAAAGGAGTTCAGAAGTGAAATTTTGTTTTTCTATGATGAACTGTGCTTTAATTTTCTTGCTCAAATTACTTGTAAGATTTGAAAACTCAAGCTCAGTTGAAATGAAAAACAACTGATTTGTTAAATAATCTGCAAAAAAAAAATGTTTTTAGCTTTAAAGGACGAAGAAGAATTTACATCAAAATCTTTTTTGTTTTTTAAACTTGTGACCTAAACACAATTATTTATTTGTCTACAATACTTTAATTTTTATTTTAAAATAAATACTTAATCAGCACTTGGAGCAGCCATTAGCCTGCTGGAAATGTGGCAGCAGGGGAGCACTGCTCTTGTGAATGTTCATTCATGGTTTTTCAGACTCAAGTAGCCCCACATTGTCTGCAGAGAAAGTGCAGGGAAAATAGTTTTCCTGGGTGGTCCGACTCATTAATACACTCTGCACTTCTTGATTTATGGCTCGTAGTTCAACTGCTGCCAATTATCATGAAAACACACAACAACAAGGGGTAGAAAAGGGGAAACACTGGAGGGGAGGAGAAGGTTGGAGGAGTTTCCTCAGGATGAACCTGCCCGTCACTTGAAGGTAAGACATCAGGAACGGAACAAGTTCTAAAATTACGGGCATAATTTCTGATATTTAACCTTCTGTGGAGGTGATGTGCCTCATTAACCTGTTTGACCGTCTTTATTTAAGATAAAATATAAACTCACAATAAAGGTAGACTCAAGATAAATGGCAAAACCCCCCCAAAAAAATAAATTCAGGAAACCCAATATATTCATTTAAAATCATAAAATATTTCCATTTCCCTTCAGCTGCAGAAGCTGTATTACACATAGTTAAATGATTCCAATCATCTTGGCTACATTTCCTTTGATTTATGATTTCTTACAGTACATGATATGCCCTAAAATGCAAAAATCATTTATTTTAGGCACTTGTTTTTATTACCACCTTGAATTTTATTCCTGACCTTTCCTCTTTTAAGTCTTTATTCCTCTTTGCTGAAAATATGAGTTAAAATCTCTTCTTATTTCTTTTGACTCTGTGTGCTCTACTTCAAGGCTGTTGGAAAACCTTTTTTTTGGTGTGGTGACATTATGAAAACCATAAGAATGTCACTGCAGTTTGACTGTAGATATAAACCCACATTTAAAATAACAAAAGAAAGGAAAATCTAAATGCAAACCTTTTCTTCTACTGATATAAAACTTTTCTTTTGTAGATCTGATCTTTCTGTTTAATCCAGTTTAGCTGAGATTGAATTTGCATCAAGAAGGTTATGATTTTCTTTAAGGAATACTCTTTAATTGTGCTATATCAGAAACTTTATTTTCATGAGTACTCCCTGGTCTGAGCTCTAACTATTATTGTCTTAGAGTTCATGAAGTGAAAGCAGCAGCACCCTGTTGAGGTCACGCACTGTTGCAGGATACCCTCTGACCCGGTCAAAAGCAGTCACAGCTCTCCCCTCTTCTTAAGACATAATCTCTATAATTGGTGTCAGAGTTGGGGTCCTTATGATGGAAGTTCCCCCCACCCCAACCAAAAAAGCCACACAGGCAGTCATGTTCACTTGTTGTCATTTAGTGAAAAATAAAAAAAGAAACAAGGCCTTAGTGATGGTGCCAGTTTAAAGGTGTTACCGTAAGACCCTTCAGCTTCAGCCTTTTGCTTTTTAGGAGCTTATTTATCTCATTGTGAGGTATGATATCATCCACTTTATTGATCCAAATTAGTGCCTGAATAAACACCAGCCACAAATGGTCGAACAGTTTCGAGAAATGCCCATAAAACACAAAGCAGATGAATTCTTTCTTTATTCGGACGAGCAGTCTAACAAGTCAAGGTCATTCAGGAAGAGAGAAAAGCTGCACATTCCCTGCTGTGGAACATCAGAATCTGAAAGTCCTGTATAGCTTTTGCTTTGAAAAAAAAAAAAAAGACAAAAATATAAACAATCAAACTTGTTGCTTTCACCAGCTGGAAAACTGGTTACTTCAAAAGTTTGTCTGCTCAAGAGTTGTCAGATTAAACTAATTTGGTCTCATTAAAGCTAAACATTAATCTCTTTTCGGTTCTAAGCCAAGTGGAACTTCTTCAGGATAAATCTTAAATTTACAGATCAATTGTCTGCGTCTAATGATGCACCTAAATGAGTATTTTATTTGAATTAAGGAAGCTGAAGGGTTTGATTGCATGCAAATATCAAACAATAAATTCTACTTTATAAAGGTTATATTAGTCTGAAAATGATCAGCGATGCTGTTTCAGAAAGGCATTGATTAAAGTTTAAAAGGATTTTTGGTGTATTTTTAAGAAATGTTTGTGATATTTAGTCCAGTATGGCATGAATA
>JAOXNZ010000002.1:12139725-12152255 GCA_028566095.1 Kryptolebias brasiliensis | reverse complement strand
AGTGACTGCTGGAGATAGGCACCGGCTCCCCGCGACCCGGAATGGAAAAAGCGGGTAAAGAAAATGGATGGATGGACTTTATAAAGCTCCTTCTTCGTGGTATAGTCTTTGTTCTTTTTAAGTGGGTTGTGTCGAGTAATTATGAGGATTTAGTGTCTAACCTGCAGTACCCAGTAGTTGGACTCATGTCAGTTTGAAGAATCAGGGAAAAACTCTCATGCGAGCGTCAACCCAACAACTACCGAGAGTTAAGATATTATCTGTTCAAAGTTTAGCTAAAAGCCACTCAGAGCTAAGCTAAAAGATATTCAGAGAGGCTAATGGCTACTGAAAGTAAAGCTAACAGCTTCTCAGAGTTAAGATCACAGCTGCTTGGAATTAAACTAACAGCTACTAAGAGTTAAGCTATCAGCTGTTTAGGGTTACACTAATATCTGCTCAGAGATGAGCTAACAGCTATTCAAAATTAGGCGCCTAGCTACTCAGAATTAGGCTAAGGGCTACTTAAAGTTAAGCTGTTCAGATTGAAGCTAATAGCTACTCAGAGTTAAGCTAGCAGTAACTAAAAGTTAAGATTATAGCTGTTCAGAGCCATTATTTTCAATTTGAAACAATATAAACTAAAAATGTTGCTCGCAGTTTGAGTGAATGCCATATTTAGCATTTTTTACACTTTGATTTAGAAAACACAAAAATGGCCTTTAGTCAGTCATTTCTAAAGACATTTAGCTATAATCTGCTGTGTTGGTAGCTGTCAGCGTTACCTAAGACATACTGTGATGGCTTGAAGATCCTTCAGTTTTTTTCTTTTAGCGAAGTATCTTAATAACCATTGAACAGATTATAGTGAAACTCAGAAAGTCATTATTATATGTACGTCTACAGCTGATTAACTTATGGAGTCTTTAGGATTTAAGATGAGGGAACAAAATCACGCACCAAGAGGCAGGCCCCTTCAAAGTTTCTGCAGGAATTTTTCTAGTTCATCTTTTGTAATCTGGCATTTTGCTTTCTCTGGATGTTGATTTAGGATTAAACCAAGAGACTGCTAGTCATTCAGCAGCATCAGTGTGCACAGTTAGCTTAAAATACCGCTGAGTAGCTGCTTGCTTGATTCTTGTAAGATTTTTTTCCTTGATTTTACAAACTCGGAGCACTCTGACTGAAGTTTACTTCCTTAAGTACTCCACACGACCCCACTTAATGGAGAAAAACAAGAGTTAAGAGTCGTTGCAAGAAATGTTCAGGTCGTGTTGCACAGATGCTCTGAGCTTCTGTCTGTGATTCTAACCTCTTGAACTTGTCTCATCTTTTTCAGTGGGAGGATATGTTATCGGGATATGTACAAATTGTTGCGTTTAATCTCGCCTCCCCTGGGCCTGGGGAAGAAGTGCCCCAACAGGGTGGCTTATAAGGTTTGCACTCTGACACAGTCCTTTTTGTTTCCAAAGGGACTGTGGTGGTTTCGGGCTGTGAATGTCTGTTCTCATTCCCTGCGGCGGCAGAGAATGACCTGAGCACACATGCATACAAACGCCCATCGATCCTCTACTAACCAGCTGGCACGTAACCATGGCAAAGGCAGGAAACAAAGCAGCAAGTCAGGCTCGAGCAAAAGGCATCAGATGTCTAAAATGTTTACCTTCTTTAAAACAATGACGTGAGAGGAGCCATAAAGAGAGAGCATTGTGTGCCTTGTTTTCACTTTGGTTACTGCTGATAACTTGTAGCATGCAGAAACACGGGGCGGTTTTAAAGGAGTACTCCTCTGAAAATCTTCTTTTTGAGTTTGGGATAACCCTAAAGCGTGGATCTGAAAAGTTAAAAGCTGCTCATTTACACTCTAAAAGCAGAAGGAACATGAAGAGATTTCAAGGAACTTGTCAAATTCTTCACATTTGTTGGGTTCTTATGTTCCAAAATCTTCATAAAAGCAAAATAATGTCGCTCAAAACATATTTATTGTCAGCGGGGTACTCCTTTAAAATGAAACTGTTATTACCAAATTGTATCTTCCATCAGGTTTCTCCCATCTTCCATCTTTATTAAGGCAATCTGGAGCGTATTCCCTTGTGTTCTCTGGGATCCTCCTTGGATCAGCTGCGATGGTATTCCAGAGCATAATATCCTGGAAATCTTATTAACAAAGATTTCTGTTTCCTTTCTTCCTCCCCTTCCCATTATCTCTTTTGCTTTGTACTTCCTGTACCCCCTTCCTTCCTTCAATCCTTCCTCATCCTTACCCGGGGAATCCTCCTCCCTGCTTCCATGACCTCCTGTCAATCTTTTCCCTCGGAAGCGGCCGCATAACTTACTGCGACATGTACGAGATGCTTCGCGACATGTCCCCTCCGTTAGGTCTGGGAAAGAAATGTCCTCCCAGAGTCGCCTATAAGGTAGAATCCCTCCTTTTGTCCTCCTTTCCTTCTGTCACTGCTGGTTCCCTGCTTCCACCTGCCAAACATCTTCAGGCTTCTGTCACTTTGCTGCAGTCGATATCCTCTAAGCTGCTGCTGTGATGTTGTTTCTGTCTGTCTGTGAAGCTCCGAGGCCTCTCCTGTCAGGCTCGGTGCCGTATTCTGTTCATCTGCTGCCAAGCTGCAGATAAACAATACGTCAGAGATGCTACAGAATTTGACAAAAACGGTAAACAAATTGGAGTTTTGGTTATTCAGGTCTCTGAAACACAACAAAAAACCTAATCGTTTGGATACCAGTGCTTATCTGTAAATTTGTTATACAGTTTGCCCTGTTTGGAGACTAAGTTTTCAAAATCTGGATTCTAAAGTTAAATCTCTGTCTTTTCCTAAGTATTTTTGCACAACTTAGCCTAATTTTGTTTTTAAATCCTGACCAAAAAGCCTGTAAATGACCAAAAGCAAAAACTACTAAATTCTGGATTACAATTAAAACTTAAAAACACAAAATTTTAATCAGCAGCAGATTCACCGCGTTCTTCATGTTAGCACAGCTGCAGCCACATTTTATTTTTGTTCCTTGTAATAAATACTAGTTGTCCCAAACATGGAGTAATGTGCAAACTTAATGAAGGAGGTAAAAGAAAAGCTAAAAGACTCGATTTATCTGCTGTTTAAGGTGGCGACAAGTTGGCAGATGTCATTCATGAGGGAGTCTGCTGAATGTTTTACAACTTTTGCGAGGTTCTTACTTTTCTTGCGTGAGTCGTGAAGGCCATGCAGCGCTGTCGCTTCAGTTTTGAGCATGTTGGTCGTCGTGGGCATCTCCCCCCGTCTCAAGAGCACCAGAGCTGTAGTTTGACTCCCGAGGTCTAAGAACCACACCGATGATATTTAATAATTATTGAAAAACTGGTCCAAATCTGCCTGTTTTCATTTCTAAAGTGTGCTCCAGTAGATTAGTTTAAAAACATGGCGGCTGCTGCTGAGGTGGGGACAAAGTGGGTTCAGGTTGTGTACTTTGTGGGCGAAGATGGACAACAAAATCATGTGCACGACCGAGAATACAGTTTTACAAGCCGAGCGCACAAAAACATGCCCTGATTTTTTTAAAACTGGCCTTGCAAAATGCAGACTCAAGCTTCGTTGGTCTCTTGATCCCAAACACTCAGAGTTCAGAGAGACTGCAGCTGAAAAGTCACATACTTTCTTGCAGTTTTAAGTGATATATATATATATTCCCCAGAAGCTAGCCTCCCAGCAGTCGCAGCTCAGTGAGACACCACTTTTAGTGGCTAATCATTGATCACAGCAGCTTTGCTAAGATGTCTCGAAGACTTTAGATAGATTTAGATTTGGAAAATGTTGAGTATCTTCTTGTGAAACTCTGTTCTGAGTCGGGTGAAGACGCCAGCTTTAGTGAAGTGGAGTCTCGACACTCCTCAGGTAGCTCATCCGTCCGCCTGCTGCTTACCTCTCAACATGCAGACTTAATGTGAGAGGTTCCTGCTTGTGCACAGCTGTCGAATCGAATCACATTTGAAGCGGGCCTGCCCTTGCCCCAGTTAAAAACGCCCGGGTCTGACGCGATCTCCAAATATAACTCCGGTTATTGTGAATCGACAGGGAAAGACGCAAACAAGACTCACAGGGAGCAGCGGCGCACTTCAGAGCAAGGCTGACAATTTATTTATCTCTTTCTTTCCCCTTTTCACTCTCTCACCACTTTGCATTGGTCAAGCTGCAGTAAACCACCAACTTTTACCCTCTCATTTTCATTTTTTACATCCTGGCTGAACTGTTCAGTTTTTAGACACTTGTAGCCATTTTTTCCACTAACTTCATTGTAAATACCCATAAGTGGATGTGTGTTTGTCAAACAGCATGTGTTCCTGTCTTTCTCCTGCAAATCCAAACACTCACAGACATGGACAGATTAAAGAAAGAAAAACCCACAAAGGTCATTGAAATTACATGAAAATGACAAAACTAAGGTGTGTCCTGTAATCAGCATCACAGGTGTCTTCAGTCCTGTAATCAGTCAGTCTGCCTGTTTAAAGGGTGACAGGTAGTCACAGTGCTGTTTGGTATCATGGTGTGTACCACACTGAATATGGAGGACAGAAAGCTAAGGACAGAGTTGTCTCACAACCTTATAAAGACAATTGAGCAGCATGTTGAAGGTAAAGACTATAAGACCATCTCCAAGCAGCTAGATGTTCCTGTGACTCCAGCTGCTCAGATTATTCAGAAGGTTAAGGTCCACAGGACTGGAGACGATCCCTGAGATTAGAGGTGAGCTCAAAGGTCAAGGGTCATCAGTTTCAAATCGCACCATTGGTCGCTGTTTGAGCCAAAGTGAATTTAATAGAGGACAACTGAGGAGGACACCAAATCATAAAAAAGTCAGACTGGAATTTGCCAAAATGCCTATTGACAAGCCACAAAGCTTCTGGGAGAATGTCCTTTGGACAGATGAGACAAAACTGGAGGGTTTTGGCAACAAGTCCCATCAGCTCTGTTTGTGACTCAAAAATGAAATGGTTTGTCTTTCTTTAAGAGAAGGGTAGAAACAGATTTATCAGCATCTGTGGGTGTTTATCCTCGTGTGCGCAGCCACAAGTTTGGCCCTCTGTAAAACAAAAGAGGTAGTTTCATTTTCTTTTTTCTCTCAGATGAGAATATGAAAACATAAACATTTAATCCTATGGATTTCCTGAAGCAGAAATGCAAATTACTCGGGTAATTCACATTTTTTTGCAAAAATAATGGTGTCACTGACTGTTGATGTTCTGTTCAAAGAAAAGGACAAGCTCCTCGCAGTATGTTTGAATTTGTAGTAATGCCTTATGGACACAAGATGGCGCACCAGAGCCACAGAAGTTAACAATATCTCAGCCACAGCACACAGACCCATCTGTCTTATTTTACTGCATAAGTGCATGAAAAAGAAAAGGTAACAAAATCGCACACAAGAAGGAGAAAAACCTTTAAAGGCTTTTAGTTAAACAAAACTGAAACAAAACAGTTCATTGCAGAGCTTTAAAGAAACGTTTCATGTGTTTTTTTTATAGTTTCTGACAGAATAACAAACCCTCTTCAGACCTGCAGCTGTAGAAAGCTTTATAAGATTAATTGTTTGACTTGTTTCTACATCAAACTTCTTCTGTGTACAAACAAACAAGCTGCAGGCTGAAGAGGCTTTTTGTCCCAAGTGTAAATGAGAGTACAGCATGGCTGGGAGCAGGGTGTGAATGTACATGTGTAAGAAAGTGTCGAGGAGGAGGAACGGCACCAGTTGGGATTTTTAAAGCTCTATATTTAAACTATCTGCTCTCCAGTTTCTGCAGCTGTCGCCAAGTTTAAGTTCAGCACCTTGAGTCGGTCTCAGTCAAGCTCTTGGTTCACATAGTTCACATAAACCTGCCAAACTCTAACAACCAGAAGGTGAAGCGAAGTCCCCTAACTACCATTCAGCTTGTGTTTTATTTCAGTTGGTCTGTTACCAAACTTTACCTGCTGCTGCGCTTAAGTTTCCACCAAAATATCAACTTAACAGGACTGAAACACCATAAATTGTTAACACTGCATGAGCTATGAGAGAAAACAGCAGGAATTTTTTGCACAAATATTCATTTGAATTGGAACAAAAACATCTAAATTGTTTTGGAAAAAAATCTGCTTACTTTGAATTTTTTTGCAGTTCATTTTAAAAAAATCAGCTTGTTGATATCATTTCTTGCAGAAACTTCCAGTGAAACTTAAAGAGACAATTAAGATGGATAGATGGATATTTGACCTTTTTGTTTCAATTTTATTTTCCATTTTGAAGATTTCCCTCAGTAGTTCTTCTTAGGTGCTTTCTGTAGTGAAGAACCTGGACTGTGGAGCAGCCAGTGTCAAACCTGGATCACTGCAGAGAAAGTTGAGAGCACACTGCTGTAAAATGTGCAAAAATGTATTGTCTCATCATCCAAACGAGAACATGTATTTTTTAAGTTAGTCATATTTCAGAACTGTGCTTTATCATTCAGCTGTTGTTTTTTGTAATATATGTAAAAATGAGATCTCTACTGTAAATCAGTAGAAATGTAAAGTTTTGATGTAATTTATTTCCTTTTGTTTATTTTGGAAATGGGTTGTGCATCAAGTTATTACAAACAAGCTTACAGACCAGCTTTGTGGTCACACTCCCATTCATAGCGTCTCTTCTAGTGATGTATAATACTGTCAAAAGTCTCAAATCATATATGATTTTTAATCTTTTGTCTCTATTTTTTAAAAGTTGTTTTGAGCAATAATTCTTCTTGCTTTCAGATGTTTTCTTTGGAATTTGGCTGCAGTTTAACTCCAGTACTTTACTACTTTCAGAGGATTTTTAATGTATATAATCTGTTATTTTCTTATTTTATTTTCAAAGCTTCTTAACTCTGATCTGTGAATCATTCAATCATAAAAAGGCTCCTAAACTCAAGGGATGACCCAGTGTTGTGTCGACACGTAACAAACACAAAGAACCTGTTTTAAATTTTATCTTTAGACATGTTATTACCTATTTCTGAAGCTATAAAACACTAAAAATAACACAGTTTGACTCTCAAAATAGTATTTTAGCACCAGGAAGGTGACTCCCAAACAGATAATAGCAGAAAATGTGGCATGATGATCAACAAGCCTTTGCTGGAGTTTATTTGTTTATGTGTTGCTATTTTTAAAGACATGACTTTCAGACACTGAGTTTTGTTGTTTTGTTGTCTGTATTATTGTCTATATTGTCATGGTCAAGCACAAAACTTGGACTGAAAATAAATGAGAAATATTCTTACAAAGAACACAAAAACCTCTGGAGAACTATTAATCGAGATCGCATTAAAACATCACAAGAAAATCTTCTTGGAAGCTAAAAGACACTACGTGTGGTTTAAACCTTTGCACAAACTTTTGTATTTCTTTACTGCTTCGTATTTAAATACGCAACATGTGAACAAAATGCTTGCTTTTTGCTAAATGAGTTTCAGACTTAAAAAAAATACTCAGTGCTCTAAGAAAAAGAGTCCTTTTGATAGTTTTTTGAGAAACTTTGAAAATTAGGCTGCATTTCTGCTGAAATTCACAAATTAACTTTAAAGACCTCTGGAAATCATTGAACTTGATGATATTTTTAATCTCCAGCAGTCTGAGCGGAGACATTTTCCAAAGTATGATGAGAGGGCCTTTTGTTGTGTTGGTTCTTTCATGACTAAATGACTGTAAAAACTTTTAAACTGCACCAAATACAGGTTTAACGTAGACCTTTCTGTCATCCTGGTAGAGTCTGATGACAACTTTCTTCTGGAAAATTACAGCTTTCACGTATCATAAGCATGTTTCCAACATGCGACAGAGATCCTAACAGTTTACCACATCAGCCTGTAGTTTTGTAGGTAGAAAAAAACGTTATTTATCAGTCATTATGTAGGCAGATTAGACAGGAGTCTGCAGAAGTAGGGCCTTCCATCCAGTGGCAGCTCTGAGCCTAATAACAGAGCTTAGCTGAAATACCAGAGCTGATGGCACGTTGGTGTAGCACTAACTCAGAGAGAGCCTGGTAATTACCACCACCCGCTGACACCATGCTGCAAATGCATCAGTCAGCAGTGAGAGGAGCGAGAGAACATTTCACCCTTCCTCTGCTGCCAGGATACCCTCAGCTCCAACACATGACAGGTCAGACTGAAAGTGCTTCCACCAAACTCAGTTTACTTTCACTGCTGTATCTGTTCTGATTCTTTAATAAATATAGGTGAGGCTGAAATATTATTTTATTTCACTGTCATTAAACTTGACTGGACCAAAAAGCAACAAATGAGGAGTTAAAAAGGCCATCCCTCAAAATAAACCCTTCAGAAAATAAGCTGCGGGGCAGGAATGGGAAGTTTATTTTGCTTGTTGCATGCATATCAGTGAGATGTGGGGCTCTGTGCGCAGAGGGGGTGCAGGAGCACCACACATTTAATGTTTCAGTACCCTCTCCTTCTTTTTCATCAGTAAATGAATCCCTTTATATCCCTCTGATTCCTAATTCTCAACACATCTTGATGTTTTGGTCTAATTTCTCCTTTCCACCTTCATCCACCCCACCACCCTCCCTCATCTTCTGTCATCTGCTGGCTAAAATTGGCCCAGCAGCTTTTCTCTGGGCCTTTTGTCTCTGCTCAGGGAGACGTTTGGCACACAGAGGATCGTGTTACAACTTTCATTTCCTGAATGTTTTCTCTTTTTTTTTCTTCTTTTTCTTCCTCACTGTGGAACCAAGTTGGGTATTTTATCCCACCCTGCAGTATGAAGAGGAAGAATGGGGAGGGGGGTAAGATGGCAGCTCAGATTTGGGCTGATGTCACTCCACCATCGGCAAGCAAACAAAGTCCAAACTTCATAAAGCTCCTTGTGAAGGGTATAGCTGTGGTTTGGGCTCCGTGGGGGGGTTGGATCATGTTGGTTACTTGAGCTATTTGTGAGCCTCAGGATAGGTGAGGTGATGCCACTCGGGAGCAGGAGATAGATTTCATTATCCCATATCCCTCAGTGCTTCCTCTTGTTGTGTCTGCTGTCCATGCCACGCCTCAAAAACCCCAGAGAGCCTGCAGCAGCCGTGTGTTTTGACCTGTGGGTCTTTTTCAGCTGATGGACTTATAGTCTGGAAAACAAGCAGCAGAGTGGCAGTGTGTAGACTTAAATAAATTACGTAGATTTTTTATGCATTATGTGAAACTAATAGGCTCAAGTGATGTCTATTTTTATTGGAGATGCTCAAAAATCAATGGGTTGCTCTTTTTCTTAAGACTTTTTTTAAAATGACAAAATAACTGAAATGTTGGTGTTTGGTTGGAGATAGGCACCAGCTCCCCACGACCCGGAAAGGAGAAGTGGGTAAAAAAATGGATGGATGTATGTTGGTAGTTTTGAATTAGTTGAGAAAGATTTATTCTGTGACCCTGAGCAGGATAAAGTGGGTTTAGGGTGGATTGATGAAGGTCCTTGAGGTGCTTCAGTTGGATTTAAAGATTTATGAAGCTCTATAAAGGCTAATAAACTGCGTAAATGCCTTTTATTGATACCAAATAGTTGTTATTCTGTTTTTTTATCATAGATTTTTTAACAGAAAAATTGCCTGTTACTGCCTTAATTTGAGCTATATACATATTGATCTGCTTTTTGGTAGTTTCAGCGGCACATCAGCAGACGTGACGTGACTACAACTCATCCAAGAAAGGTTGATTCACTTTGCAGCATAAACTCTGAATAAAGTGTCTTTAATGGATTATGACAACACTCACAAGACCATGAAAACTCTCCATGTCAAACTATTGATGCATAATCCCACTGTTGTCACTTTGTTTGACCATTACAAACTGAACGTTAAAGCTTTAATTTTTAATACTTAATACTTTAAAACATTTTATACAGAACTTATGAAACTTTGTAAACATTAGTATCTAAGTTGTTTTGTATTTACAGCAAATGTTTTAATGATTCTGGTGAACTCCATTCAGAGCAATAAATATATCATTTTAAAAACATTAAGTAAAATGCAATATTGGGACTCTTTAAAGCTCTGTTAGGACATGTTTCACATGGAAGTCAAAGCAGTATTTTGCTAAAAGAAAATCTGCTTTGGAAAAGCTTTTTTATATTTCTGCATTTGCCAGTAGACCATCACAACATTAGGCATAAAAGCATGAGTCCCACCACAAAGAAATCTTTGGCGTTTTCTGCAATTATGTGGAAAAATGTGTGCAGTAAGTATGAAGATCAGTACATCTTATAGATGCAAAGATGATGCTCAGTGTTTCTATTTTGAATTACATTTTAAATGCTACATTAATTAAAAAAAATTAGTCAGTTTAGTGTGGGAATAATAAGCTTCATTTGCAAAAAGAAAATCATAGCAGGCCATCAATCTATTAAAAAACTCCTATCCTTTTTAAAAATGAAGGTTATGGCTGAACAGTTTTCATAGTTTGGATCGTAAAACTTGAAATAAATTAGGCAAACTTTGAGCTATTCAGGACATCAGGGAAAATACTGGAAACTGATTTGAAAAATGAACGAACAAAAACCAAGTTGAATAAACATTGAAATACAGTTTTGCTTATTATTTCATTTGAGGGGAAATTGTTCTGGACAGTTTACTCTAAAAACACCTTAGACATACGTTGGACAAGATGCATCAAATACATAAACAGTTTCACTGCTTTCAGAAATCAAACATCCTTCACTGTAGCAGAAACCTGGAGGGACATCTGTATATAACATGCACAGTAAAATGGAAATATGTCTCAAAAGCAGACATGTCATTTTAATAACAACAAACAAACTGTGAAGAAAGTTTGCGATGTTTTGATTAAATGAGATCTTGGAGAATCGTATCGTTTTAAAGACTCGTAATCTTCTGTCCTCTGAGTTTCGTTACTGATGGCAAAGAATCAAGGGCAGTTGGTTGAAAGCTCTGAATAATATGAGCAATAAATAACCCAACAATTCTCTATAGGACAGCTCAATAATAATAAACTAAAAAGATATACTTCTGGTAATAAGGTTAGGTTGACCAGAACTGCCAGGATTATTCTGAAACTGAATGAAGGCAGTGTTTGAGATTAAATCTCATGAGATGCACACTGAAGAAAAAACGGCAGAAAAGGGGACCATTATCCCTCAGGATATTTACTGGACTCACTCAAATAAAAACAGAGCTTCTCACTTGTGGCTTATTTAGTTTGTGTGTTTATTTCACATCTGTTCTGTGAGCAACGTTGTTTCAGATGTTTCCCCCTAATATGGCTCTTTGTTGTGAACTGATGTATTAATGTCAAATAGAAAGTCCTTTACCATCAGCCTTTTAAAACTGTTGTTTCTGTTGCATGTAAAAAAAAAAAAAAGTGGACTTTTAATTCACCAAAATACTAAATTTGACCTTTACACAAAGGAGACAAGGCTCTGTACTTTCAGGTTTTCACTCTTGCTCTCTGACTACTATTAAAGTGTTAAATATTTGTATTAAACCGAAGGCCTGGTACTCAGTATTTTATAATGTTTCCATCAGTACATCAGAAGGAATAAAGAAATTGCTGTCACTAACTGGTATGATGCAGCTAAATCAAAATATTTTTCTGTTCTGGCACTTTGTCTGCCAGAAACAGATTTACAAAGTGCTGTGATTGGCTGACATGTCCATTTGTGGAGTTTAATAAATTTATTATTTTCAATTCTTCCTGTGCACCTGAACATTTATCACCAAATATTACAAAGTCCTTCAACTAAAGATGAAGCCTGCTTCTATTTTCTCTTCTTTGTACAAACCTCTGTACTTCCTGTTACTCATTTATCACGTCCGAAAGTGACATTTAGGCCTCACAAAAGTTTTGTTTTTTTTTCTTTTCTTGAAAGGCATCTCAAGTTGAAGTCACTCTTTTGACCAAATACATGAGACTAATGACACCAACCACTATCATTTTTCTCTTTGAGCGCCAAAAATATTCTGAGAAACCAGAGCTGGGCTTTGTCTCAGCCAGGGTTTGTCATGTGAGCCTGTGCCTCCCGGACATATTTTGCCTATATTGACGGTTTACGCACGTCTTATCTTGTCTTCTGTTCTTTCCCCTCCACAGTGCATTACAACAGTTCCTCCTTCGTTGAATAACATATATGATGCTGGCCTCCTTTTGGCACATGACATGCTATTTAACACCTCTAATATTTAGGCTTTGTCCTCAGAGTTTTCCTCCTCCTCCTCATGTCTGAACCTCAGGTCATGCATCACTCAGAGGACTGAAGGAAAGAGATAAATATTTCTTTCATCTCTGTCACATAGAAGCTTCCTGAATGACTTCCTGCTCCTGGGAGCGGGGGGCTGTCTTTGGCTGGTAGCCCCCATATCAGTGCAGGCACCGTTGTTGAGGCAGAGTGGTGCCAAACCTTTGTTTTTTATGTCGTAGAGAAGCAAACATTTAGCTTAAGAGGGGAATTTACTTTTATTTTCTTAAGAAACTTTCCTAAGCGCACACACACCACCGGGTTTGTCCAGGCAGGATCATTGTCAGATCCATGCATCATTGGTAAGAAAATCTCTCTGCC
>JAOXNZ010000002.1:12113373-12133450 GCA_028566095.1 Kryptolebias brasiliensis | reverse complement strand
GTGCTGCAAAACAGAAAAAATATATAATAAAAAATCTCAGTTTGTTTGAAATGAATCCTGTAAGAATATGGACAAAACATGAGGGCAAATCTTGGTTTATTTCAAGGGTTGTTCCATTTATAAACTTGCAGTGCTAATATTAATAATAAATAACAAAAATATCCACAACGTTTAGCATATTTGTGTTTTAAGGTAACGATTCAGATGAAGCAGCTGCTAAACCAATAAAATTCACACTTTTGTCTGTAACACGCCTTAAAGCTTCTCATTGAAATGTCATAAAGACAGCTAAAAAAAATTATCATAAAATAAAGAAAAAATATGGACAAAATTTACTGCAGGTTCGACTTTGTTTACACTGAGTGCGTACCAGCATGCCCGAATTGCATATCAAAATATCTGGAAATCTACTGGAGTAAACTCTTTCAAACTGCACCATAGATCAGGATAACATTTTCTCATGTTTCATTTTACAGTTTGCAAGGAGTGCCTTTAATTTTCTTTCACATTTTATTTCTTTAATAAAAACTCTATTAGTCTGCAGGAAAAACATGCCTAATAAAATGATAAATATGGCCAGAATTAATGGTTTAATTAGCCTTATTTGGATATTTTATGCGCTTGACGAGACTTATATTGTAGGTGTGTGTGAGTAGCAGGATATTGAGTGGAATATGTTGAAGTGGACCCACAGGCCGGGTCTCTGGCTGCGTAAAACCTCAGTGCTTCAGTAAATGAGCTGTCTGATGAGCCCCTCTCGGGTTTCTCTAATATCTCTACCACATTGCGCTGCGCCTCCTCCTTTAACCCGAGCAGCCCGGGGGGCGAGATTATTTCAAGATGTGGACTCTCCTCCTCCTCCTCCTCCTCCTCCTCCTCCTCCTCTGCCTCGGCCACTGCTGGGCTCCTCAGAACCCGACAAGTAAAGCAATACTTGGGTAGGCGATCATTCCTCACTCATAACGGGGGAAAAATGGGGCTTACAGGCAGAAAAGATTCATTGCTTTTACTTGAAGATTTAAAAAAACCCTATGTTTAAACTGCAGTGTACTTTTTAAAATTTATTATAAAGTCACCCACGGCTTATTTATCCTGGATCTCAATCTAGGGGATTCCCCCCCTCCTCCTCCATGTCACATTGTTATAGAGAAATGTGAATTCGTACATTCACAACACAGGAAAAACACACCAGAGCACTGAAAAAAAGAGAGAAAGAGACACAAAAAGAAAAAGCTCAACTCAAAACGATGAAAAACACTCCATAAAAATGTCATCATCAAAAAGTCCGAGTCTGAGGCTTTACTTCTTTTTTTTAATATGGAGGAAAACTGAAACGGCTCAATGAACAGATGGTTTTCACTCCGTCTGAGTCCAAAGTGGTATTTCAGCTGTTTTTACTGGAACAAAACTGTTTAATTTATTTTAATCTATAAGAAGAATTTTAGATTTATTTTCCTAAGGATTGGAGCAATATCTTCATATTTTAAAAAAAGGTAACGCTAAACAAAAAAAATAATAGTTTAATTGAATCAAGATGATTGAGAAGCAATCTAACATATCAGAAATTATATTTTTAAATAATTTATTTTATTGTTTAACTGAGGTTTAACTGGTTTGTTTAACTGATTTACCAATAAATGAGTAACTAGTAAAACCTTTTTCTCATTATTTTCTAATTTTTATAAAAATGGTCCAGGATACATTTGACTGTGTGTTACTTGTTTAAAGGTACTCCATTAAAAATATCAAAATCAAATGTAAAAAGAGGAACTATATGAAATGGAGCAGTTTGAAGGAGTTTACTCCAGTTGTTTTCTAAATATATTGACCTGCAATTCTAAAATGTGGGTACGTACTCAGTGTAAACAAAGCATTTTTGTCTGCATATTTTACTCAACAACTATATGCTCCAAAACATCAGAACTGTCAGACTTCTCGGTTCTAAATGGCTCCTCCGTGGACGTTGTTGAGCTATTTTCAGTCACTTCGGCTGTTTCCGTATGTAAACAAACACACGTGGTAGCTGGGAGATGTTCACCAATTTTGCTTTTAATCTGGTAATTTAATGACACATTGATATCAGAAAAAAGTGTAGATTTTGTTTTTCTTTGTGATTTTTATAGCCGGTCTCCATGTCTTTGCAGTGAGTACCTTAAAGTACACATGTGACAAATAAAGTATCTCGAATCTTGGGTTTCTGCTGAATTTCGAGTGTGCCTTTGATTAGGAGCTGAAGCGCTTTAATTGGTGGCGAGAAGAGCCGAAAACAGAGAGAAAGAGAGAGAGAGAGACAAGTCCTTTTCTCAAAACAAAACACAACTGTTGACATGAGTGAGTTAAATGAAATTGGAGCCGCAATTATCAGCTTAACAGAGTTTCCTGTCATGTTGGAAAATTAGACCTGGTACAAGTGCGCCAGGGTTATAGCTCGCCCCCCCCCCCACCACCACCCACAACCATCAAAATCATTTCCTCAGAGGACCACCTCCACAAATATGCAATTAAGACCTCGGCTTTTACAGTTCCCTGCTTTTGGTAAACACACCCGGGGTGTACGGATGAAGACATTTGTTTTAAAGAGCCTCTTTTTTTTCCTGGCTTGGGTAAATAAACAAACCAGATAGACAAACAAAATGAAGGATTTAAACTGCAGCTACCATGTGTGCCTTCTTGGCAGGGAGGGGGCGCTATGACAATGCTGTCATACAAGTCTGAATGTAACTCCTGGGAGGATGAGTTGTTTGTGTTTTAGTTGTGCAGCAGTGTGTGTGTGTGTGTTCATGATCTGGTCACTTCAGAGCTCACATGGTCTGCTCCTGTTTCAGCGTGGTGTTTTTCTCTTCGGGAAATACCTCTGACCGCTGCTGTTATGCTGCCCCACAGCTGCTGCCTCAGTGTCAGACTCGAACACCTAAAACTGTCCTCATGAGTTATGTTTTGCCGTCCAGGACAAATCTGTGAATCATTGCATCTCCCTTTTTGAGTGATGGGCAACAGCAGACGTGCATATTTCCCCTCCGCTCTGCCGAGCAACAGCTAAGGAAGGTAAAAAAAAAAACAACTCACAGTTAATATAAACTCCACTACCAACTTTTCACAACTCAAACAAACTCTGTCTCTGCCAGGACCAGCTCAGGCCAAAAGTGGTGGGTCTGTAGCCGGCTGGTACCCACTGACCCTTGCCCTCTCATTAGTGGGACGTGGAGTGGTGGAGTACCTTGCTCTCCAGGTCATGTTACATGTGGCTTGCAGTCTGCTGCGCCGCATTAAATGTCAGCTTTGAATTCATCTGAAAGATCAGAGGTCAGTGTTTTTAATAAGGCCAGAGTTCTGGGGGAGTTCCCTCTCTTTTACAGCACAGTCAAGGGTGTTTTGAATTGTAGACAAAATGATCCACTTATTCATAGGGATGTCCTGGTTTTTAACGCTAAGAGAAAACAGTCAAATTTTGACTTTTTTTTTTTAACTCGATGGAGTAAATCTAATGAAAAACATGCAGCAGTTGTGCTTCTCTTCTATCTAATTCATGGACACAATACACAAAAGGTGGAATTTGCAGTTTCCTCCGGCCCCCCCTCCCCGTGAGATCCAAAAACCATGGGCTCTTGCTGCAAATGGGATATTGTTCTGGGCTCCAACAAAGCTCTTTTCACCCTCTTCAATATTACAGGAGGAGTCACCTGATACCTAACAATCAGCTAATCCACTGCCCATGGCGACGAGGTCACCTGTGCACAGGTAACTTTATCCCTGTCGCCTGCCTCTCCCTCCCTTTAGTCTCCGGCGTTTTTCTCCTCTCTCCTTCTCTGTGCCTCAACATTGAGCACAGACAAACAGCCTCTGTTTATTTGGGTCATCGGCTGGATCATATATAAGTTCTGTAGGCTGGAGCCACTGAGAACACAGCTCTTCAGTTAAATTCCCATCATTTCTCTGCACACTGGTTCGGTAGGGTGTATTTGGTGGAAATTCAGAAATTTACAGAGAATTCCCTGAAACTGTGAGAGGGGCTGAGGCTCTTTTCTGCACTGCGTGAGTGACAGCACCTCAGATTCATTTGTCCAAATGCTGAGGTGGAGAGGTGGGGTGGGGGTTTGGCATGCATTTTAGGGGAAAAATCCTTTGGATTGGACTGAACTGTGGCGAGCTCTCAGACCCCCCACCCAAAAGGAGCTTTACTTCTGGAAATCTCATTGCTGTTTATTTGAATTACAGGGGCTGGGATGAGAAAAGGAGGCCTAATGAACTCCAGGTTGCCGGACATGTGCAAACGATCACCGCAGGTTTGCTGAAAGCTGCAGCAGGCTCGCTGGATTACAGCCCCCTCTATGCCCCCCACCCTACTCCTCTATCCTAGCAATCCGGCTACATGGGGACTTTTAAATCTTGGACGGACGTGCGCTTTCTGTCCGTCATAAACTCTCAATCCTGGCAGGAATATTTAAATATGTTTTTATTTCTCTTCAAAGCTAAATTTGTTACAAAGAACCCAAATTGTCTGTTTTACATTTTTATAAATATAAACTTTTATTGCAGTACGTAGATTTAGAAAAATACATTCACGTAATTTCAGATAACAAACATACAATTCAAACTAAAAAAAAAAAACTTTTTGCTCAGAGTTTTTAGTTACTGACATTAAAGCACTGAGGAAGCTTTCACTGAAAGATCCTGTCAACTAAAATCCACTGGGATGAAGACATGGGATTCACTGATGAATGTGTATTATGGTCATGTATGACGTTAGGAACGGGCTCCTGTTGTGAAAAGCGCCAGACTCGTTTGACAAATGGGCTTCAGGCTGTTTTTGTGTGACACCAAACAAATGTTCCAGCAGAGATGACGGTCCTAAATCTCTGATGCCATTTTCTGATCACTGGTGGAACAATTTTTACTGTTGCCCACACATTAAATGCAAAAAGGCACTCGTGTCCAAAACATTAGGATGCCATGTAAAGAGAAATATTTACAATTTCTCTGTATTAAATGTGAGTCCTTTTATGGACTTCTAAAACCAAACACATTGTGGGGTTGTTGGGTTTTTGGTTTTATAGAAAAATATTTGGAGTTCAAAATGAAACTTTGTCATCACATCTAGTTAATGTACCATGTGCTGCAGCATTAAAAACAACTTACAGTGAATATGTGATCATCATTTATGTCTCGGCCTTGTGGCTCGATGATGAGACTTGAAACAGGAGCCGTTGCTGCCACAGTGTGCATTGTTTGGGGTGTGTCACACATGACAAACCTTTTCAACATAGAGGTTGTCTGAAACGTTGTAATGTCATCAAGGTAGTGCAAATGTCAAAACAGACCAATGAGTGTTTTTAGTAGCAGAAAGGCACATTCTTTTTTCTTCGTCCCCCCCCATATTCAAGGCTCTTAATTTGTTTTATGAGACAGAAAGCACAAAAAGTAGCATTTTTGCAGTGACTTATTTTTGAAATTAAAGTGCTCATACTGAAGGACACTTTTTTCTCCCCTAAATTAGCAAGTTTGTGTTTTTATTTAGCATTTCTCTGCAATCCTTCAGTAAAAGCTGTATAACTGACAACTTTCATAGAGGCTCCTCTCCCTCCTTCCCCTCCAGGATGACCTTTTTGGTTTGACCCAGATGACGCATTTAGTTTGAAGGAACATCCCGGTCATGTGACTCGAGGCATTCCAGCACCTGCTTCTGCAGATCAAATCCTCTCAACAGGAAGTAGCAGGTGTTGGCTATAAAAATGCACATTTAAACGAGCCTCAAACACATAAAGAAACTACTTGTGTTAGCTTGTAACAGTTGAAATGTTTTGTCTTAAAAAAAAACACACATCACAGGCTTTTGTAATTTTCATGATAAACTGATCGAGCCCATCCACAGGGTTCCTCTCTGACATGAGTGCATCTTAAAAGTCAAATGAAGGCAAATAATTTAAAGGAAATTATTGGCTAAAGAACACACACTCACACACACGTACACACACACGCCAAAAGAGTAAAAAGATTCATGGTATCACTGCTCAGGTGAGTGCTTCTGTGAGGGGTGAGGTTTGAGGCTAGAGGTCAGACATGTCTTCATCCATCTGTACTGTCTGTAGTTTGGCTAGCTCCTTCCCCTCCACAGCCTCCATCTCTCCGCACATTGCCTGCACCATCTCATTCATGCTCCCTGACCCTGAGCCGTCCACCTTGGTCTCTGAAAGGTTCATGTAATTGCTGTTCAAGCTGGGCCCCATCAGGTGGGAGGAGGGGGCCCCTCGTGGCACCTCGTGGTTCCCGAGGTACTCTGTAGGTTGTAGATGGTGGGCGTTTGGGTCTGTTTGAGCCATCAGGGTTTGGCTGTTGGTTAGGGTGGTGTAGACCTCCGACTCAGGGCTGGACGAGCTGACAGCGGTGACCTTGCTGGTGGAGGTGGCACCGTGGCTGGAGGAGATCTCCTCTGAGTTTGGATCGGCATAGCTGAGCTGACCGCTGGGATCCATGTGGAGCCCGTGGTGGTACGAGGCGTAAACCCCTCCCTCCAGAGGCTCCTTCTTGATGGGCGTCTGACCGACGTTGTTCATGCTGTAAAGAACTGTACTGTGGTGCAGAGATGTCATGGTCAGCTTGTCTTGTTGCTGGAATGAGTCGTCACTGGAGGAGCTCACCGCCACATTATTCAGAGACATGTTACCTGGAGAGATACAACAACAGATCAATTATCATGTCTGGCTCTAGTCTGACTGTAGCAGATCCCATTCCAGCTTTATGTTTCTTTTACAGCAAACGTTGGCCTCAAAGTTGCTGCTACATGTTGTTTTCTGCTTCTGTTTTCTCTGCTTTATGACAAGTTCTGTGCTGTAATGGCATACTTCTATGTTGATCCGTTGCTGCTAAAACACGCTCTACTCTTGAGATCAAGAGCACAATGATGATGATTAATTGTGACTTCATGACTTGTTTGTACTCATCCATGACCTTCGGAAAGGGCCACCACTTCTATAAATACATACATGTATGTGTCCCTTCCCTATTTCTTCGTCTCTATGTTATGTGTAGCATTGCCCTCTCGGGCTATGGCCCAAATACAGATAAGCTAATGAAGCAGCTGACATGTTTTTGTTGGGAGCTGAAGAGACTTGTTGACAAACCACCAGAGATGGGCATCATAACCGTTAAATTTAAGAAGGGTAAAGGGCAATGTTGAGATATAATAATACAATCTTTGTTAGCGGATTTAACTGTAAAGAAGCCCAAAGTCTGATCTTTTTCATTACAATTAGCAAATATTTTATTTTCGGGTCCTAAAAACTGAGTGACAGCTCTTTATCAGAGCAAATTGAATGAAAATGTCATGAATTTAATGCATTGCAGCAGTTACAACATAAAGCATTTACTGTCTTTATTATAAAACATATCCCATGTTCTACAAAAAAAAAGTGCAATCGTTATAAAACATATTTTTTTGTGTGTCATTGTGTCTAACTCTGTTATATTGAGTTTTGATACTTTTACATTGAAGATGATTATTTGCTGAACCCACCTTGTGAGATTGCTGAGGAAGATGAGGCAGAAGAGAGCTGCAGGGGAGGAAGACCTGCATCACTATTGAGTATTGAGTTGCCATCGTTGTCAGAGACCCCACCTGGTACCTGGACCAGACTGTAACCGCCCACCTGCAGAGCACCTGAGGGTGAGCTGAACGTGAGAACAGAGGAGCCTCCGTTCTGGGCAACCATGGAGTGAACCCCCTCCAGCTTCACCTCCGACCCGTTCACACAGCCGGAGTACGAGGAGTACTGCAGGGTGGACTCCTCAGCACTGCCCAGTCCTTTTTCCTGTCCAGTCTGCATCTGCCCGTCTGCCCCGGAGCCCCCCAACAGCACCCCGCCAGGCGGCCTCAGAGGGTTGAACGCCAGAGGCTGGATGCCCAAATTGAGCCCATTGAAGAGGATGTTTCCAGGTGAGTGGAGGTAGGACGATCCACCGTTGTGAAACACAGTGGAGGAAGTGTTACTGCTAACCAGGCTTCCGTTGAAGAGGCTGCCACTGCTGGAGCCAGTGGACATCTTGATGTCCCCGATCTGTTGGATGACGACCCCTCCGTCCAGAGGTCCTGTGTGAATAGGGAGGCTTCCATGTGTTATCACTCCATCTGAAGAATTGGAGAGAGGACGAGGGGACAGGTCCTCCTGGCCTTTACTGGACTCATCCTCTGTGCTGTGGTTGCCATCAGATTCACTACAGGAAAAATGTTAGCAGAAGAACAGATTGTTCGTCACAAAACAAAGGAAAATGACTGAAAAATTGTATAATGTGTGCATATATTTGTTATGCCCTTAGTTTAATTTATTTTAACATCTTGCCTTTTAGAGCAAATATAGTCACATTTGTTGGTGAGGCTTTAGACAACAGGCTGTTTGTGAATGTGTTGCATTCCTGCCTCATAAAGAGCTGGTCCGACAACAACCAATCAACATCAACAACTCTGTGACCATTTGGCGCAATAAATTCTGCTGCTGCGACAAAATGCCAGCAGAACAAATGGTCCAGTGGGTGAACTTCTGCTTCTTTTAAACGTCAGAACCAAATATTTATTTATGTCGGGTTTTTTTTTTCAGAAGAATAGCTTCTACAAAATGACATGAATCTATAGCAGCTGTATTTTATTATCTCTTTTAAAACACTGATTAAAGCAGCTGCATGCCAAATACTCAAAACAGGCACACACAGGAACGCCAAACCACATACTCCTCTCTTTAAAAATATAGAAAAAAAGAACTAATTATTTCAATAAATCTAAACACAGTTAAGGAATATTTTGGTGGCTATATAAACACAGTTTATATTGACGTATATGTGTGTGTCAGTGTGTGTGTTTGAGAAAAAGAGAGGGGTCACCTCCACCAGGTGTGCGTCATTTTTGTTCACACAGAGAGAAACATGAAAGAACAACCTTCACATCTCAGCCTGTTTGTGTTGAGGAGCATGGCATAAAGCACCAGAGCTGATGGAAGCTCTGAGAATCTCTTTGGTCCGAGAGAAGAAGAAAAATAAAGGTGATTATCACAACGATTTATGTTCTGATCTGTGGAGAACGCGCACGAACACGCATGCGTTCATGTACAGATACATACGGAGAGCGTAAAGAAGTCATGATTGGAGCTCTTTCACCCCCTTCCTCTTGCTGACAATCACATTTCTGCAGTTTAGAGCATTGGGTTATTTTGTTGCCTGAAAGGTTTCCATGACTCTTTGCTCCACTTCGCTTGAAACCGGATCTGAATGGCAACAGCTTCATATTTCAAAACATTAAAAACGTGCTCCTAAGGCTTTCTTTTTTTTGTTTCATAACTGTTCTTTAATATATGGTCACTCCTTTACGCAGAAATTTTATGAAATACCTGCGTTGGAAAATATCAGAAGGCCTGAGTGGTTGTAAAATATTACTTTTTGACACAAAATGAAGTTTTACATTTAAGTTAATCGAGTTTATTTTACGCACTGGGTGTTTTTGGGTAATAAAAGAATTATAGGACTGGGAGAGTGCGCAGCGTGTTCCTTTTGTTCCCCCTCACCTTTTTGATTGCGCCTCCGACGGGTTTCTGTCTCTCTGTCTTCTGTTTTTGAACCAGTTGCTGACCTGGGTCAAGGAGAGTCCTGTTATCTTGGCGAGATTTCGCTTCTCGGCTGGAGACGGGTACCTATTCTGATTATAGAGATCCTTCAGCGCGTTCCGCGACCTCTCCTTGAAACAATAAACAGTCTCCTCACCGTCCCAGATAGTCCTGGGGAGAGGGTACTTTCTCCGGATCCGATACTTATCCACAGCGCCCAGGGGTCTCCCCCGCGCCTTCTCCGCCTCGGTGTACCGGGCCTTGTACCACAGATCTTGCAGGAAGGTGTGGTTAGTCGGATTGAAGTTGTGGTTCTCCAAAATACTGTACAGCTCCTGGTACCGAGCCTGGTGGAAAGCGACGAGAGCTTGCGCTTTCAGGATGCTTTCGTTGCCGCGGAGCAGATCGCTCTGGGGCAGGGACCACAAGAACCTCGCCAGCCGGTCCACGTTGCCTCCCTGCTGCAGCGCCTCGCAGACGCACGCCACTTGCTCCGGGGAGAAAGCCAGAGAGGAAGCGGCGCTCACCAGCAGCTCCGTGCGCACCGCGTCAGCGCCGGGAGTCGCGCGCTCCATGGACAACTCCGCCGCGTCCAGCTCCACAAGCTTGATGCACTCCCGCGTATCCACCTCTTTCACATTTTCCCTCTTGATGACATTTGCTGCTGTGACCTCTCCGGCAGAAGAAGAAGACATTTTTTTTTCTTTTCTTTTTGCTCAAGCCTTCCCTGGTAGAGTCACTCCTCCCAGCTCGATCAGGTTACCTCCTCGCCATGCGAACGCGATCGGATATCTGACAGCAGCTGTAAGTAGATATCTCTCTCTCCCCCTTTTCCTCCCAACGTGACTTTTACTCTGCGGGGACTGGAGCTGGAGGGAGACACGCTGGGATCTATCTGCAGGGGAGCCACGCTATTGGCCGCCGAGGGGCCCATAAGGGAGGAGCGAACGGGATTCATACACGAATGTTTGGTTTCCAGCCGTCACACATGTAACTTCCAGTATACAGGCTTTATTCCCGTGGCTCCCCTGTGCAAGGTGAGTGCTTTTGGGATCGTGGGAACGAAAAATTCTATTCTCACTCGCATAGCTATACGCACAAAAAGATGTTTTTTTCCACTTCGAGGAGAATCCAGAGGGACATATTAACACTCTTTAGCTCTGTCTGAAATGCAAAACATTAAAAAGTTCAAACGGATTTATTTTTGTTTATCCAACTCTCAATGACAATCTTCCTTTTCGTTTCCACACTATCATTTTTATCCGCCAAAAAAATGCAGAATGTCTTACTGGCCTCAAACAAACAATTAGTTTGTGGGTGCAAAAGATCTGAATGTTAATTTCACCACAGACCTTAGGTTAGTTTGTATGATTGTGCTGATTTTAAAACCGTCTTTCAACCACCTGCACATTGGATCGAGTCAGAACAAACACACGATCCCCGCAGCAGCGCCTGATCTGTTCAGCTGACAGAAGCAGAAAAAGCTTCACATTTATATTCAATCTGAACATTCCGCGAATGAGGTGAAGTGGCGTTTCTTTCATCAGAATTAACAAGCAGAGACTCCAAGTTGCAGAAATGTTCGGGGTTTTATTGGTGCAAACATACCCTGGGCAGCCAAACTTAACTTCCAATAAATCCAACTTGTACAGCTCATTTGAGCCGTGGTACTTCAAGTTTATTTGTTGAAATAAAGCCCTATTTTTAAACAGGCTTTATCTTATAAAATTGCTCGGAATCAAACGTTTTTTCCTTTGCAACATTGTCTCCTAATCAGTTTGTGGCTGCTCGTTTAAGACACGATTATAAATTGTAATAATCAAATTATTTGAATTAAGTTTGGCTATTTAGTCTGTATTTTTTGGGCATTAGAGATCGCTATGACACACAGGCCTGATAACATTGTGATAAATTAGTACGATTTAAAAAAAGGTTGAATCCTAAACTACATTTTTAAACAGAAATCTTCCCAGCTTTGTGATATCACAATAGAAATTTGTAATATTTATTGAACATCTGAGACAATTAAAAAAACGTATTGAGCAACACAGGTTCATTATTCACAAACTTTATACATTACTTTTCATTCAGTATGTGCAATGTGTTATTCACATTCCAGAGGATTATTCCCCTCCAAAAATAAACACATATGATGTCAGAAATCCTGCATTGAAACAACATTTGGACGGTTTTAGGTTTTAATTGTTTTATTTCAGGCCAAGTTTAAACCATGGTGTATATCTATAAAACACGTCAAATATATATATATATATACACAATCAAAAACATACATATTGTATAATCTTCTTTACATTAAAGCTCCAAATGAAAAGAAACTACTCGGACCTTTGCAGAGCCGCAGAACCGATCATGAATGTAGGAACCAATCTTATTTAGAGCCGTTCCTCGTCGGACCGGTTTCAGTGTGACGCAACGGTTCGCCGCTTTGAAAGTGACGGAGGAGCTTCTGGATGTTGACAGTTTTCTGTTGTTTTGTGTTGTGTCAGAGGCAGAGATGGACGACCAGGGGTGTCCGAGGTGTAAAACGACCAAATACAGGAACCCGTCGCTGAAGTTGATGGTGAACGTTTGCGGACACACGCTGTGAGTATTTAGATTTAATTTAAATAAAACCTGAAGAAAAACGCAGCTGATTTCTACTCAAGGAACCCTCTAAACACAAGAAAACTGAAAAGCAGGGCCTAAGTGTGAAAGAATTTACACTCTTGTAAAGCATTATGTCTGCAGTATATCTGTTATCCTATTTTTTAAATACTTCATAGCTGTGATAATGAAGAGCTCTCACAGAAAGATTTGGTACAACATGACTTGTTAAACAGTGCAGTTGTCAACACCTAATGACACTGAACAGCTGTCAGTGTCAGTTTTATTAAGTTGTAGCTCATTTAATAAAACAACTGAAGCTGACTAAAGGCCCTCACAGTTAGACCAAACAACAAGACAACAAAATATAACACAAAAATCAAAATTTAAACACAGTAAATAGGAGTAAAGCAATACTAACATGTAATGAAAACAACAAGATGGCTACATAGGATCCTTAAACAGACATTTATATGTCTCTGTAGTTTGACTGGTGTGTGTGTGTGTGTGTGTGTGTGTGTGTGTGTGTGTGTGTGTGTGTGTGTGTGTGTGTGTGTGTGTGTGTGTGTGTTGGAGTAAGTCTGGATCAGCCACTGCAAAGCTCAGTAATCTTTGTTTAATTGGATCTTGGAACATCTAAAGAAACTGTCTGGTTGGTTAAATTTCCCTCACTGGTGTGTAAATGTTAATTAAGAAGATCTGTTTCCTAAGACCATGGGGGGCCATTTAAAACTTTAAATGAATTATTTGTGGTTCTGTTCAAACGCAGCAAGGTTTGAAAACATGGTTCTTTAGTCAGATTTCAAAGAGGGTAAGTCCTTTAAAACTTATATTGACAAGTACAGGCTAGATATGGATTAATCAGACGACCGACTTTAATTGGCCGACATTGGATGCTTTGAAAAAATCTGCACTCAGTAAGGAAAAAAAAGATCCTCATCTAAGTTAAGCAATTATTGTGATATTTTGTTAAATAAAAAATACATATTGACCATAAATACAAAAATCTGTGTTGTCATTGACTGCCCAGATTTCTAAAGATTGGTATTGGCCATAGAAAAACTCATATCTATCAACCTGTATGTTTGCATCATGTCTTGCTAGATTTTGTAATAATATGCATGCAAATTATATGCAAATTATAAATAGCTTTCTTTAAAGTGCAAACCTATCTTCATTTTTCCTTCAGTGCGTTGTTAAAATTTGACTAATGTGCCTCTTTGTGCCAAATCAAGTTATCGTCTCTCTCTCTCATAAATCTTGTTCTAACTGATCACCTGCCAGATGATTTCAGCTTGTAAATCAGATTAACACATTGAAACTTGTTACTCCCAGAGCTTCTTGTGATAATAGCTGAAGTGTTTTGTGACACAACCACAACATACTGTTTTTTTATGTTCATACGTGTGACTGATGAAAGGAAAAGTCAAGATGAAGTGATTTAATATGTTGTTTTGATGCTCTGAACTGTTGTTACAGGAACTTGGTCTAGTTCTACAGGTTTTTGAAACTCTATTGGAGAGATTTAACATCATTGGTAGTTTCCTGTACTGCACTGATGAATAAACATTTAATCAATTAATTTTGTGATGAAACATCCTTGGTAGGTCTAGTCTGGTCACCGCAGTTTTTGTTGTTAATGTTACCGTATTCATGATTTTACTTGAACCAGAAAGTTTGAATTACAAATTGATCCTAACATGATGTCACAGCCTAAATGGACGTTTTAAGTGTTTAATTTGCTTAAAATAATCATAAAGCTTTTGTGAAACTGTGTCTATTTCTATCACTAAAATCTCTGCAACAGAATGTTTTGGACACCTGTATGTCACCTCTTGGTAAAACTTGTTTGTTGTGCATTTTTCCTAAATTTGTTCTTGTCAGCTCTTCAAAAACCTGTGAAAAGGGAACATGTCCTCCAATGACTGTGGTGGCCCGACAAGCTTGACTTTTTCTAACCGTGTCTGTTTATTGAGCGAACCGTGAGGAAGTGGTTGTGCTTTGTCATCAGGTCAGCGGGCTCATAGCTCTCTGCCTCTGTCTGGATACACACAGAAAATTAAACTGATTCTGCAATGAAGCAATTTGGAGTGACGTCCCTGCTCAGGTCACCTTGGATTTGTTTGGTGCAACAGTAAATTTATGCAGCGCACAGAAACTGCTGTTCCCTCTAACTGATATTGTGTTTTTTTTTCTTTGCGACTTCTCTTATTGAATACTCTAAGTCTGTGCTGGAGTTTGAGAATATGTTTCAATATCGCAGGTGTTGATTTTTGTTTGATATAGTCAAGAACCTTTAATAAATGAAACATAAAAAGGGAAATATAAAAACTGTGAAATGATAATGATGCCAAAAAACATGGTTGTTATTAAAGAGTAATGGAAATGCTCAGAACATATTGATCTGTTGACAGTGTAGTAGGTAAAAATCACAAAAATATAACTTTCTTAATATAAATGATCAAGCAGAATGTAAACTGATCACTGTCATCAATTAGTTTCATTGTCATCAGTTTGCTTTTCTTTGAAAATAATTGTAAAATGTGTGTGTTTGTATACTTCAGTTTAATTTTGTCATGCAGGCCTCTGGGAAGATTTTTTTAGTTTTAATATTTTGTGATTAAAATCTAAAAAAGCTCAACTTTCTCCACTATTTCAGTAATTTGAACAGCTGTGAGCCACTTGCTTCTGTTATGCAGTTCAGTGTTCATGATAGTCTGAGCTGATGAACCGTTAGTGGTACGTTGCTTTACCAAACTTCTGTCTACAACAGCACATTTTGGATCACTGTCACCAGGGGCGTTTAATAGGTGTTATTTATCTTTACCTTTGCAGGGTGACACCAAAACCACGTTTTTTGGTGTTTGATATAGGGCACACTCAGGCAAAGCAACTGTAGCACAGGCTGCAATTAAAGTTGGCTTTTGTTAAGCTTTTGTGATGCTGCAGATGTTGTAGGTCTCAGGGCAGCACAGAGCATCATTGCAGGTTTAGATCGTTATTGCCCGCTGATTAAAAACAACTCTCAGAAAGTAATCATTGGCTGTACATCTACAACTCTTTCACATTTAGAGTCAACCCAATTGAAGATGGCCACCATCTTGTGTTGACCTTAGTCAACACAAAAAGTGGCTATGATTCAGTAATTTGCACAGATCTTAAGGTAAGATTTGGTGTGGTAGTAGCTGAGAGTCATCCTCAGCACATAGTCAGATCACTGCCACTTCTCATATTATTGCACAAGACTGCACTTTAAGTCGTTTACAAGGTTTGACAAAAAACAGCTGTAATGCCATCAATTCACACTATAAAGATGGTTTTAGTTTAAAATGTTGGCATGAAAGGCAGTGAGTGATAGGCAAGGAATGCTAAGCCTTTAATTTATAAAAGTTTATCAGGACTCAGTTTTAGGTCATGAGCTGGATGGCCGCCCTTGTCTACATTCCTGTTGGCTTCTTGAGTTTTCTTGCAACGGGACAAGGCAAAGATGCAGGCTGTGTCACTAAGGGGTGTGTTGTGTTGGTGGTGGAGTCTCTTTGCTGAGCCAGGACCCTGTTTACCTTTCTTTTTAGCACCCCCTCCTCTGGCCTGCTGACAGCTGCAGATAGAGAGATAGGAGCCTGGAGCTCTGAGTGGGACAGGTGAAAAAGGGAGGAGTCAGAAGCACAGTCAGCAGCAACTGCCTTGGGACATAGAGATGGCAAGCTGTTAGTAGTCTAAACGTCTTTTCTGTATGCAAAGTAAATCTGCTTCGTTTTGGCAAGAAGTTGGTGTGCCCCTCTTTGAACACAAACCCTAACAATCACTCAAACTTAAGGCTGCCACATTTCAAAAGATAAAAAAAAAAACATGAAAAAGTGACTCTAAAAGTCTCCTCCCTCGATTTTAAATGGTCACCACTTGGCTCTAGAGTTACACAGGATTTGCCCTTTGGAGAGTTTGGTTGTGTGGTCCATTTATGGGGCAGGGGGCAAGCTACGCCCCACTCCTTGCCCCGTGTTGATGAATGGGCTCTTTGTGGGCCTGTGGAAACAAGCAGAATCCCTCCATCTACCTCCATATGGCGAGGCCTATAGATCTCCTGTAGCCTGAGGGCACAGCGAACATCTGCCTCTTCCAGGGTGCACTTGAGCAGGGGCTCTTCACACTCCGAGGCACCAACTGGACAGCACACATGTTTCTGCCATTCATCTTTCATTTTCAATATTGCTGCTTCATTACAGCCAAGCTAAACTGACATATGATAGTGCTTTATGCCTTTGTTGTATAAGTGCAAACGCTTAGCGTCAGAATTGGCAGGTTGGGCTTGTTTGACCCATATTGGAAATGTCAAGTATAAACACACAAATCCCATGTCTCTGCAGTTTCTTCTTTAGCTGTTGTTTTTTTTTTTTCTTAGTGTCTTGCTGATGAAGTGAAATGTTTTACAGTCTGACCTGTTCTGTTTCTGGAAAACTTTAGATTTTTGAGTCAGTTTTGGAAAGAAGTGAGTCAACCTTGCCATCAGTGTCATTTACTGATAAATCTGCCTTTTCCCCCCTCAACCTTGCTCTATTTTATTGCGATTAGTGTCCGTACTCAAAACCACATAGTGCCATTAGAAAACCAGATGTCCATTTTTTGTGAGGGTGGTCATGAGTTGGAACGTGAATTCCTGTGGAAATAAAGCTCCATGGAGACTTAATTAAAATAGTGCACTGTGCAAACGTTTATCCAGGCTCTCCTCCCCATCAGGGGACACAAAGGGACATTCCCTATTGTCTGCAGTGTCCAATCTTCACTGGAGTGTGACTGATGGGTAAACGTCTACCTGCATAAAGGTGTGACTGATTGCTAAACCTGCGGACTGTGCCCTCAGGTACGAATGCTGACTGGTTACCACAGAGTTTGTCGTTATGGTTCGGGAAGTAAACATTCTGGTTTAAACCTGGGCTTGACCTGTAATCCCCCATCATTGTTTTAAATTGTATGTTCTGAATTAGAGATTAAAGATTCATATGAGAAAGTAAAAGGCCAGATGAAAAACGCATCATGACTTTGCTGCACTGCTTTATATACTCTCTTGGAAATCTTTTAAACAGATTTATAGGTAATATTTTCATCAATAATGTCCTGATTTCCACAGTAATTAGGGCTTAAACTCTCCATAAGGAGCCTTTTTTGGTCATTTGCCTTAACAGAAATAAATTAAAGTCCTAACATTTTTTTTTTAAATATCACATGCCACCTCTCAAGCCAGAGATGATTTTATGTTGAGAAATTACAAAATTGCAGCTGTTTTGGTTAAACCTTGAAAATAAAATTATGTGCAATCTTATTGTGAGATGTCGCACTCAGAGTGTGGGTTGTGAATGACTCTCAGCAACTACCATATAAAATTTGAGCTCAATATCTGTAAAATTGACTCAATTGTGGTCATTTTTGTGTTGCTAATGTCCATTAGCTGTGGTGGTCATCTTGAATTGGATTGTCTCCAAAAGGTAATCACTTGTAGATATGCATCTAATGATTATTTCCTGAAAGTTTCAATAAAATCTGTGAAGTGGCTCGAGATATTTTGGAAATATTGGCAATAATGGCAAAATTATAAACACACATTGTGTGCAATCTGTTAGTGCTCAGAATATGCGATGGGGATCAGTCTTAGCCACTACCACAACAAAGTTCAGATCATTTTCTGGAAAATTGACTGAGTTATAGTAATGTTTGTGTTAGTTTTTTTTTATTTTTTATGTCAGTTGCCTGTGGCAGCCTCCTTGAATGGGGTTGACTCCAAAAAGTAGTTGTAGATGATCAACCAGTGATTACGTCTGTAAGTTTCCTTAAGATTCATCTTGTGGTTGATGAAATATTTTAGGAACAGACTAGCACACACACACACACACACCCCACAGACACACACAAAAGCATTGTCATCCACGTTTTCCGTTCAGCAGAAGGTGATCATCAAATGATAAATTAGCATGTGAACTTATTGTATTTTTTATTAAATTGGGAAAATGTAAGAAAATCTTATCTATATTTAATGCCACACAAATCGCTCAGTTGTTCATTTATGTATTTTCTAAATTATACTAATAATTAACTATACTTTACTTATTGTCCATTCTTGAAGTGAACTGTGATTTACTGAGCTGGATTTTTTTTCTTGTTACGCAACATGTTGGAATGGTTGAGGTTTGTTGAAATAACAACAAAGCAAATGTTTTTCCTCTGCATGCAGACACTCCATTGAAGGGGGTGTTGGACTAATTTCCTCTTGTCTGAGAGTGTGAGGCAGGCTAATCGACGTTCCAATCGTAATCCCAGCCATCTTCGAGCACTCAGAGGAAATATTCTTATGCACCATTATCGCCAAATGTGTCTGTTGATGTCTCAGAAAAACACAATAATTTGCTTTACTTTGTGGAAAATTGTATCTCAGCAGCTACACATGGCAAGACACATACACTTGAAGTACATTCTCAATGTGCTTAAGGTGAGTCGGTTCTGAAAAATGCTGCTTTGCTTTGTTGTAACTTTTAGTTTTGTTGTCTTGCACAGATGCGAGAACTGCGTGGAGATGCTATTTGTGCGCGGCTCGGGCAACTGCGTGCAGTGCGACACACCTCTCAGGAAGAGCAACTTTCGCGTGCAGCTCTTCGAAGACCCCACCGTCGACAAGGAGGTGGAGATCCGCAAGAAGGTGATGAAAATGTGAGTGAGGGGGTGACTGTGAGGGTGAGGGGTGGGGTTCTATGTGTTTATATGTCATACCATGCCTCCTCCCTCTTCTTAAGCTGCCTTTGTCTTTCTCATTACACTGTTTGTTTTGTAGACAATGAGTCTCCCCAGGGGGGGCTCAAATGGGAAGGCTCTTTCTCTGCCAGATTTTTACTTCGCAGCCCCTCCCTGCCCTCTTTCCCTCCATCTTATCTGCCTTTTTAATAGCCCTTAATTGATATCTAATGTGTGTGTATTAGGCAGTTTGCAGAGATGGTTTTATAAAATGATTGAGTCAATGGATGCATATTTGCTCTCATCAGGTTTTACTATTTACATCATCAGTTTTCTTGTTCCTCTGCAGTTACAACAAGAGAGAATTCGACTTCCCCAGCCTGAGAGAATATAACGATTATCTGGAGCAAGTCGAGGACATTGGTAGGCGACAAGCTTGAAATGCATAATTTTGAAACAAGTATAGTGTTTCCTTCTTGACTTTGGGTTATTTCAAAGGCCTTATTGCCAGCCCGAATGTTGGATTAGGATAAACAAGTCTTAACTCAAAGCCCTCAGAGGACTTTTAGCATGGATGTATTAGGAGCTAGACATGGTGTGGCTGGCCATCTTAAATGTTTGCTACTATTAGCTCCTACTTCTTAATAAAGGGGAAAAAAATCACGAATTTTATGTCCAGTATGATGACAGCAGGAAATGCATAACCTTTCGTTTGATTATGTACTTTATGCCAAGTTTTCTGCTAATAGCTCTTTGATAGTCACCTTGTTAATGCCAAAACATTACTTTATATCTAAAAAACTTTGTTTGCTTTGGTATTTTTATAGATTAAACTAACAAAAAGGGAACAAATTATGTCTTTGTGACAAGCTGCTGGTAACAAAGTTCCTAAAGATCCCATTTAAAATTGTTGTCTGTTATGTATCAACACAACACTGGCTCATCCCTTTGGTTTAGGAGCCTTTTTATGCCTAAATTATTCATTGGTCAAAGTTAAGTAGCTTAAAAACAAATAAAAATGAAAGATTACTCTGAAATGGTTTGTTATTGCACAGAAAATTAGTGAAAAAGCAACCAAAGTTCAAAGAAAACTTTTGAAAGACTTTCAGAAAACCTGAAGAACTGTTGATCAAATGGTAAAATTGTAAATGGCCTGCCCTTGTATAGCGCTT
>JAOXNZ010000002.1:12093221-12110452 GCA_028566095.1 Kryptolebias brasiliensis | reverse complement strand
TCTGTGTTTCATCCCCATAAAGCCTGATTAATCTGCCTGTATACACCTGAAGTGACTTCCACCCCAAAAGAGTTGCCCCGGTAATCAGCAATTCTGTGAGGCCATGGCAGAGATGGCAAAGGTTGATTTGCCAGAGTTGAGGAGGGAAGTTCTGATTTCTTCATGGTATCAGTAGAAGGGGTTACCTATGCCTCTGTGTGTTGATGGGAAGTGTTTCGGAGGTGTCAGCTGTAACTTTAATATTTTAATTTTTTTGTTGTGTTTAAGAGTTAATACTCTTGAAGAAAAATGACAATATTATGGAAAATAATTCCTAATTTCACTAGCTTTTATAATAAAAGTGACTTTAATTATTAGTTAGATATATTAGCTTATGTTATAGGTACATGTTATCTATCAGCTGTTCTTTATGAGAGATACTTCAAATCAAAGCTGAATTATTGGATGTAAATATATTAGAAGTGTTTGTTAAATGCAGTGCAGTTACATATAACAGTTCTGATGTGAAGTTTTGCTTTTACATTTTTAGTGTTTGTTGTAGAAAATGTGTTAGCTGGAGCTTTTGTCAAGTCTCTAGAATTTATGAGGAGTTTTTACATTTTTGTTATTCAACAAGGTCAACGAGACAAAATTGATAATACAGTGTTTATAACAGCCCAGACTTAAAGTCTTTCTCTCATCTGGTGCTTCCTCAGTGTGGGAACGGACCCTGACCTCTTCGGTCATGTCATCACATTCCTCTTTATGAGCGGTGGGTCCCACAGAGAGACGGAGCATGTGGACTCAGGGTTTTAGCTTCTCTGAGTTTGCAGCTTTATGCAAACACAGAGACCTTCTTACTTGGCTGGAGTTCAGATTTTCAGTCATTTATTTTCATTTTACAGTGATGAGATCGGCTGTGTCATCATCTCCACCCTTTCCACAGCAACCCTCATGAGGCATAGTTGTCTTCCCACAGTTCAGTGATCCATTGGAGAGATATCTGCTCCACACTCACCTGAAGCTCAAAACTAGATTTTGACATATTCGGGTATAAATAAATTTTCTCTTTTCTTAAGAAAGAACTACTTCCAGCTAAAAGGCCCAAAAAGCGATGTAGATGAAGCTTATAGTGCTTTGAATTTCACAATCTTGACATAAAGTGTGAAGTTAAATTGCTGATGCAGAGAGAAACACCATGATTATGTTGCTCTTGGCTTCTTTAGTGGCTGTTTTTCCATCCTTCCTTCTTTGATTTCTCTTCATCTTCTCATTTGAGCTGAGTGGAGCAGAGCTCTCACCATGCATCTGCTCAGTTGGACTCAGAGACGTGAGGCAGAGGAAAGTGTTGGTTTGGATGTCTCTTCAGCTCAGAGTCCATAAGAATGACTTTTGTTTGACTTGGTGGATTTTCAGCAGAGATCAGTGGATTCCTGCAGATTGCTGGAATTCATTTATCGTACAGCTTGTGGTTTCTTGCTGCAGACAGTAGAAATTAGTGGAAACAAATCTAAAATAAATGACGCTTAGCCACATTTTATTTGTCTTTATTGCAAAAAAAGAAAAAGTTTTAAAATGCGGAATAATTAGTTTTCATTATCATCCATATAATGGCTTTAGGAATTTAGGAATTGTTGTCATTTTAAAAGGAATATACAGTATTTAAGCTATCAACAAAATAATCAGTTTTTTATCTGGATGTTTTTGTTGTGCAAATTTGCAAGTGACAGAAGTAGAATTGATTACCCCTTGCCCATTCCCTCTCCCAACTACTGCCCCCCACTTCACCTCGCAGCCTTTTGAGTCAGCTGCTTCAGCCCGGGCCAAGGTGAGCGGTCGCTGCTTTCACCACACATCGTCCTGTCTTTTAAACATCCAGTCCACTGAACCTGAGGATGCCAACTCTTCCTCAGCTTCCCAGTCATTTCAGACTATACTTAACGAGTGATCTTATGTTGAATGTAGTCATGATGTGTGCAGGGAACATGAGAGGGTTATTTTCAGCCGTGCTGGCATCATTCAATGCCAGAGTGACTTTTCTTAGAACTGGTGTAGGGGAATCCAGACTAAACCCTGGTATTGCTGGCTGTGTATTAACATCACAGTCTGATGGACTGTTGAGGAAGTTGGCCAATCCTGGGGAAGAGTTGGAGTTTTAGTCCAGGTGTGATGTGAGGTGGGATGGGCCTGGTCTTGCCTCAGGAATGGTCTGGAAAACGCTCACTAATCCCTCACTTTGTAGGTACTCTATTGAACTCAGAGACACACACACATCCATGTGCAGGTGCATCCACACACACATATACACTCCCACTACCCCTCCACCCAGTCTAAGTATACATGCTTTGAAGAATAAAGTGTCTTTAAAAATAAAAAAAAACGTCCGCTGATATTAAAAGACATGCTCTGCATGGGAGGGACGCAACGATTCACTGTTTAAACAGGTTGCTTGTTGTTGTCTGACACAACCTCACACTCAGTCTTGATGACAGAAGTCACTGTCATCTGCTCCTGCTTTGACCAAAACATTGCTATAAATTAGCATAGAAATGAGGTGTACTGTAAGTAGTTGTGTAACAGGTTTAGTGTTAAATGTTGGCTTTGTTTGTGTTGATAAAGTTGTTACACTCACCTAAGAGTATGTTTGTGCAGATAGGGGATTGTTTTCAGCTGTGGCAGTATCCCATTCCTGAAGGCAGATGACCGATGGGGAATCTTTCCACCTTCGGGCAGCTTTCAGCACCGTCTTAGATCAAAGTTCCCAGGTTCCAGCTCGAACGGGGCCCATCCTGCTACTCGCAGCCTGACATGAGCAGCTGACATACCTGACGATGTCCACATGGGCACCTCATGAAACAGGAGGCAAACAGACACATAAACAAACTGCAGTTCACAAACACACTCAGGGTGGAAAGTTTATCCCTAAACATTGATGTGTAGCTGGCTGAAATAACTTTCGGTTCTCTCTGGCTTCAGGCCATTCTACTTTTAGGCAGAGGAATTTGACTACCGTAGAAAATACAACACAGTCTCTCACACACATGCTGTGAAAGTATTTGCTCTCTTGGGTAAGTCCTCTACAGTGACCTCTGCTCAGTAGATGCACTTGTCAATGCAGGCCAAGCTCTGCTTTGCTTTACTCTACCAGACTGGCCTAACCTGTTTTGTCTGAGAATTGTTGCTATGTACTCACTGCAACCCCCACAGAGTTTTCCTCATGTTATCTTCATATCTCTTGTTCACACTCTTAAGTAAGAAAAGGTAACAGAGACAATGAGTTTTTATTCTAATTTGGATTTGGACACCATTCATAAACCAGAGCACATTCCTTTAACCTTTGCCTTTTGATTTGTATTGGTTTGCTGCCATGCAGGTTATCATCTGTGGGGTGTGGGCTTAAAATGAGGGGGTTACCTCAAGGGGGTAAAGAGAACTGTGAGCCCTGATTGGCACCAGCACATGTGGGAATTCACACCTCTGCCCCTGCCCATGTTTAGGTTGGCCTCAGCAAAACTTGCCCACATGCAGGTCGGCACAGCGGAAAAAGGACTTGTCAGCTTTAGGGGCTTTGCGCTGGGGCAGCTGCCACTGGTCAGGCAGATATATTTAAACTTGTAAGGCGCAGGGAGCCAGCAGTTTTTACACTTGCTACTTGTTGCTCAACGTACCAGTGGGCAGCGTAAAACTTTTTATCCCTTAAGGAGCGCCAGCGCCACAGCAGAAGGAAGTGATGGCGCTAGTGTAGGCCCTAATTACGCTCATCGTTTTTATTCACTGTACAATTCTGCCCTATCCCCTTTCTATTGTTCTCATTATCACTTTATATATTAGTGAAGAGGGCCTCGCTGGTTCTTAAGCTGTGGCTCCAAAAACCTCTGGGAACCAAGTGAATTTATGTGGTTTTGTTTGTTTGTGTGCAGATATGGTGGGTAGGTGCTGATGGAGAGGTTAGTCTCTGCAACCTTGATGTGTCCTGCTGAGCAGCAAACTCAGAGGAGAGATGGGGGTGCTGGAGAGTGCTGATGCTTATGTTGTGTGTGTGTGTATCTTTGTGTGTTGCATGTTTTTATGGTTCATTCTGAGTGGTGACTCAATTCTCTGATTGAGATTGGCATTTCAAAGACTGAGATTTGACCAAAGTACTCTCATGTTGACCACCTCGTGTATTTCGCATTCATGGCTTCATCCTTGCCAAAACAATTGGTAAAAAAAATAAAAATCTTTGCCAAATCAGTGACTCTTGGGTCTGTGCCATGGATACCCAGAGTCTTTGTGATGCCCTAGGGATAAATCTTTTGTAGCCTGAAAGTAATGTTACTTTTATGAGACCTTTGTCCTATAAAAGTTTCATGACTGCCTGCTGCCTCACTCAGTCAAATGTGCTACCACTGATGCATTCACTTGCACTAGTAAGACAAACAGAATTAAGAAAGAGTAATGTTATGGTCTATCACAAGCCAAATACAGGCTGGGAGATGTAGAACTGTTTGATACACTGCCTTTACTTCCACAAACCTGTGAGTTGGTACATGTGACCACTTTATTTGACCTTTAAAAGCAGTCCTATTTTTTAAATCGGTGCTTGTATTTCAAGAAAAGTATAAGTTGCCATTGGGAATATCCCTCCAACTCTTGCTTCTTCCCAATGGCGCAATAGTGATTTCTTCAAATCATACCCCCTACGGTTTTATTAAGATTAATGGCCCCAAGAGTTTCACTTTAGTGCCACAAGAGTATCATAAGAGTTTAAGTACTAGTACATACACAAACTTACAATTCATACAATGTTGTATAGGTAGTTGGATGGGCCTCTGTGATGATTAAAGCAGATGTTTGGATTGGCTCTTTCAGTCTTGTTGTTCCAAAGACCCTAGGTCCCGTAACCATTCCCGCTCTGCTGGGCCTGGCTGGATGTCCCATCTATCTCCCCTCTGTGTTGCTTTCTTTCTCTGGAGCATTTTGAAAACAACGCTTATATGTCGTAATTCACACAGGGAGGGCATTAGTTCACGTTTGAGGGTTTTCAGATGTATTATCAGGTGTAGTGGAAAGCAGCCCTGTGAGGGCACAGTTCTCAGCTGCTTTTCTTCCATCAAATATATTTAGAAGTACAACAAATAATAGTTTGGCACATTTTTTGTGACTGTATTCATTATGTTTTTGTGTGCCCACATTTTAAACTGTGTTTGTACATGCTGATGTGGCCTGATGCCAATTTTTAAGGTGCCCTTGCAAAAGAATGCAACAAATTTCTCCACGCTGGTGGGAGGAGGGGTTTGAACTGTTCTGTCTGTCACTTAAAAATCTGATTTACTGAAGTTCAGCCGTCTGCAACTCCCAATTTGCTGCTCACTTTCTCTGTAGCTCCTCCACTTGTGGACTTTCTTCTTCTTCCTCAACCCCTTGGTCCCAGTGCGTGTCTTTGACTGGCGCAGTATGGGAGAGAAACGGTGCTGAAAGTCTGAAGAAGATGGATGGAGAGACTGAAGGAGTGTGAAAGAGAGAGATAGTGACTGTAATGGGGGTTTATGGTCTGGGTTTCATTAGGATGAAGTGGGGCTGCTGTGCGTTGGATGAATTGATGGGATGACTGTTCACAAGAACACCTTTGGGTTAAAGGTTTAGTAAAAACTACAGAGAATTGCATTTCTTATGTTTTATGAAAAAGAAATTTCTCAAACCCCCACTTTAAAAACTATAAATTGTGCAGTGTCCTAAAATATTACACTATTACTTTTCTTCAAATCATTTTGGGAGAATATGTGGCCAAACCTGTGAAAATACGCTATTTTTTTTTAGCTAAAAAGAACTTACTTTTGATTTAATTGGAAGGATTTTAGTTAATTTTACAAAGAAAAACTACTACCATACTATCAAATGTCAGAACCTGTAGTTCTTCTGAAGACAGCATCATACGCCTGAGGTATACAGGAAGTAGACATGTAGACTTTCATTAGTTCTTCCGTTGAAAAACCCACTTTATTTCTGTTAATGTGCTGCCACTGTCACGGTTTCTGCTGCTTTCCCCACCTGCACAACAACAAAAAAAATTCTGAACAAAGTAACAGGTTTGGACTTGTTCTGTTAAGATAGCTGAAACTCATTCTGGGAATAAGAATTGGGTTTTATGGACAAAATCGTTTATTACTGTTGAACCTCTCCTACCCAAACATAAATATTATTCCAGCAAATATTTGGGCAATCATTGTCCACTATGGAAAATTTATGTACATAGCTTAGCACTATATATTGGTCACCGTACCTAAATCTGCTTAATGGGATATATGAAATCAAAGTGTGAATAATTATGAACATTTCATTTATAATACATTAAAGAATATATTATAAAGGTTTACTGGTTACTTTCTCTTTGTCTCAACACTTTTTGTTTTGTTTGAAACTGCACGTATTGCTGAGCCATTGTGCGTCCCTTTCATGCTTTGTAGTGCCTTCTTTGGTCGCTTTATTACCCCGTGTATGTGTGTGTGTGTGCGTGATCACATAAGCCACAGCATGTGTGACGGCAGGCAGGGCAGTCTGTGGCCGTGGGGCACATGTTACTTGTTTAGTTTGGTTTTCATCAACTCCCCTCTGTGTTCTGTTGTTTATTCTCCCCCACTTCTTTTTTTTCTTTGCTTTCTTTCTTATCTTTTTATCTTCCCTTTGTCTCTTGAGTTCCTTTGCTGCTCTCTGAAATAGCTAATGCTTGTTTAAACATCAGCTTTTTTAATTCCAGGTTTGTTTCATGACTCTGGCTTGTCTTCTGAGTCCCGTTTCTTTAATGTTGGGGAAAATGCCTTGTGGAAATTCCCTCTTTGATGGCTTAGCCACAGATCGAATTGTTTCACAGTATCGTTGCGGAGTCCCTTATTTTTCACTTGATTACCAGGGTCAAGTCTTATTGAAATCTTAAATTTGAGTAACTGTTCCCTTTTTTTTCCTTTAGAAGAGCTAACTACAGTTTTCAGTAATGGATTGCTGGTCTTAAGACCGAAAAAAAAAAAAAAAAACCCAGCAGAGTAATATTTGAAAATCAAACATATTTGTCTATTGGTTCTGACCTCTTTCTTCCTCGTTAAAATTTTCATTGGGATTAGCTGTTTAGTTGCTTACCAATAAAAACAATAATTTTCCCATTAGTGTTTCTCCACCAAACTATTTTGGCAGTAGAAAGAGAAAAGACATAGCTCTTATTCTCCTTATGTTATATTTTTCAAAAACCTTTTGCTTTTTGCATAGGTATCTCCTGCTGCTGAAGGCAGATCGATAATGTTTTTGCCCATGTGTGTGTTTTCTTAGTAAAATATCTCACAAGTTACTGAGAAAATTTATTGAAACTTTCAGAAAGTAATGAATGGATTGAAATCTACAACTGATTAACATTTAGAGTCAACCCAATTCAAGATAGCTGCCACAGCTAATCGACCTTACACTACACAAAATAGGCCATAACTCAGCCAAATTTACAAATATTGAGCTAGAATTTGGTGTGGTCGTAGCTGAGTCATTCACAGCATCTATTCCAACCGCTAACAGATCATGCGAGATATTGCAATATAAAATGAGATTATGCAAAATGTTATTTTCAAGGTTTGAAGAAAATTAATGTTATCATAGTCTAAAAAAATAGCAAATAAAGGCGGTGGGCATTATGCATTCCTTCAAGGAGTTATAGATCTTTAATTGTCTGTTTTTTACTGCACAGAACTGATCAGGATTATTGTACTGCTTGTTCTTCTTTTTCAGCGGCAGAATGTGTCTCTTCAGCCTTTGCCCAGGATAGAGGAAGTACTGTATCACTACAAACCCCTTCAGGTTGAAACCTACGGGCCTCCTGTGCCTGAACTGGAGCACCTGGGCAGATTTGGGTATAAATTTATGTATTCAATCTTGTTTCACATCAGTAGTTCATCCAGGAAATGGGTCATATTGATTTCATTTGACGCGTTTTATACGTGTACATTAATATTTTAATGTCATTTTTATATCACATGAAAAAAGACAGAAAGTTTTAATTTTCCCTGACTCTGAGTCACATTCTTGTCTCAGACAGCCGTTTAATCAAGGCTTCTTGTTAATAAAGAGACTGGTCAGGTATTAAGAAACCAAATCTACTTTGTGAAATTAGCTGCTTCTACATTTGGAGCTTGCTGGGATTCTGATCATAATGCACCGATATGAGGTTCTGCGTCTCTGCAGAAATGCTGTGTGTCTCGCACAAAAAGTGAATAAGGTTTGTTTCTACATTTTCTTCTAGGCACTAAAAATATGTGTATCTAAAACAATGTGAAAAGTAGTTCCAAACAGTGATCCAACAAATGCCGCTCTTACACATAATTGTGTATTGATTCAGTGTGTGGTGAGTGGTCCACAGTTATATAGCATCTTTTTAAATGTAATATATAGGTTCTGGAAAGCACTTCAGAGTGTGTTTTCATTCTCCTGTTCACACACTTGTCCAGTGCTTTCTGTTATTTATTTGCACTCTGTTTTGACTGTTTTTAGTCTTAGTCTACCCCAAGTAAGGCAGTCTGAAAACATGTGCTGCACACTTTCAAAAATATGTGAACAGTTGCAAAATACAATATATTTAAAGTTACAGGCCCACAGTGAGAGACAAAAACCTACTTTAAGTCCAACACTCACTTTGAACTTTTATTTTTGATAAAAGTGAGTAAAGAAATGATGGAAGCTTAACTAGATAAAGGTAATGCAGCGATTGTTAAATCCTCTAATCTTGTTCAATAACCTCTTAGCAAATGTTAAAAATATATACATATTTAAAAGCATATGCCTAGTTTGCCATTTTGCGATTCATTGCAAACAATTTGGGTAAACATGGTAAAATATCTTACTATTTATAACTAATAATAAGATACTATCTAACTAGTTAGATATATCTACAACAAATCAGAAGCATAATTTGGCGTAACATGAGCGCATCTACAGAGTAAAGATGAAGAGAGGGTCTCCACTCTGTGAACGATTGTGTTGGAAAATAGTTACACAACTTTAGTTCAGTTGAAAAAGCTTGTTTCTGTATCCATAAATGGAAATCAGGACCATGCAAAGTCAAACTGGAAAAACATTTGATTTTCTAAACTAAATCAGTTGATTTCTTCAGTTCGTTAAAGTGTACAGTTTTGTCAAAATAAAAGGTAAGAAGCTTGTTGCTGTCAAATAAAACCTAAAAAAAAGGTTAAAAACAAACAAATAAATAAATGAAATTTAAAAATGGCTTATTATTTACTCAAAATCAAATATATTTCTCTGTTTTAACATTTGACATGTTGCTTTTGTTCTGTTTTAAAATAAGTACAAGATTCAGTTTATTTGAAAATCGTGGCGTTTTGTTTTTACCAACTTGTTTCCCAGGATTCAAACCTTTTTGGAAACGCTGTTGTTGAAGAACGATCAGTACCGTGTTCATTTTTTCCTAATGAGTCATTTGAATGTTACTGGAAAACATTCTGTCATTTTAAAAGAAGGAAACAAAAGATGAAATAGTCACAATAAAGGTTTGTAAGAGAATATTACTTGGAAAGTTATCTGACCTTCAGTGATTTATAGTAGTAGTGAACTTCCACATTAAACATAATGAATTACAAGATTTTGTTTTAACCTTCTAGTTATGAGGCTTGGCGGTGTTTTTTTTTTTTTCAGGTTGTATTGTTAGAGAGCTGCTCAGATCGTGCGCTGCTTGTTAGGCCTGGCTCATTTCACTTTACTCTCCTCTGATTAACAGAGAAAAGAAAAATATGGGGGAGGAGGTCTGGTAGGGAGAGAGGGAGTAACAACCATCACCCTGCCACAAGCCGCCACGATGCATCTGCAGGAGCGTCCATTAACACACACAGGAAGTGCTTTCCCCGACGGCCCCTTTGGGCCAATCAATCCAGGACGCCATTGGTTCAGTCCTCACTGAGTGTAAGCCATCTATCAGACAACCCAGCGCCCAGCCGTCTGCAGTTCAGCTGCCTGGCACTACAGCCTGCCCACACACTGAGCATGGCCGGCCTTTATTAGGTGACAGAGGCAAAATGAGGCAAAGTTTTTCTTTTTTGGGGCTCTGCTTCACCCAGACAGAAAAATATTTAGGATCAGGCTTTTCTTAATTCTTTATTATTCTGATAACCGTTTTATTGACTTGTTGTGCAATCAAATTTACAAAATTGTCTTGAATAGCACCTGCTTCAGGTAAAACGTTTCAGGAGAGTTTAAGCTGAATTACTGACACTTATTTACATTATGTATTCAGTGAAGTGCTGAGGTTCTGCTTTCTTTTGGCCAAGCTAATCAATATGCAGATGAAACACATCTCACAATTTTGCCGCATGCTGAAGCTTAAAGGAGGGCGGAAAAGAAGAGGGGGGGCCCCCGTGTCAGCAGTTCAGGGGTCCAGAAGGACCACTGCTGGAGAGGAAGGACTCTGCCACAGAGATAAATGAGGCTCTGTTCAGTGAGGAACACCAATCCCTTTGGTGCAGGCTGCAGGCAGCGACACAGACAGGCTAGTTCAGACAAACCACAAGTCCCAAGATGCAATGTGCTGTTAAATAAAAGCAAGAGATATTGCTGACACTTCTGCACTCTTAGCAGTTTTTGAATCAGCTATTTTTGAGGTTTTGTGATAGACAATCAAGGTAGTCAAGTCAAGTCAAATTTATTTATATAGCACTTTCAGCAACAAGGCAGTTCAAAGTGCTTAGCGTGTAGACCTGCACTTAGCCACTGCAGTCCGTATATTTTGTGTCAAATACAAACATTTTCCCATTTCTTATTGCAGTGCCAGCACTTTGGCTGCAATGAAAAATATGTGATGTTCTCAAGTGTGTGTGCAGAAGAGTGAGTATGCAGACATTGTCCAGATATTAAACAATGTGTTTGACTCTAGCTCCATTTCTGTGACCTGTGAAGGAAATATGGTTGAACTTGTGTGGAGATATGGATGCGCCTCAGTGTGGATGAGGTGTAAGGGGCTGTCAGGGGGCAAGTACTTATTTTAAAACATGGCTGTTTGTCTTGGTCAAGGCCTACTGTGACAGCAGCACCACTGGTGATTTGTCTTGGACACAGCCATCATGTGAGATTGGAGCGTTGAGCTCACACGCCCCCACCCTGGTGGCCTCTGGGCCTCTGGGGCTTGTCCACTGCACAGGACGTCCAGTCAACACAGGACTGACTGGAGCCTTGGTTTTTTTCAGTCTTTTTGCTCTTTTCTTCTGCTACCTTCTTCCTCTGTTTTAGTGCCTGTGTCTTTTTTGTGTTTCTTGTCCCTTTGCCCCCCAAAAAACCGCAGGAGTGCTCCACGGCTGCCAGGAAAAAGAAAGGCCACACCTCTTTCACTGTCTGTACCTGAATAAATATGGGCTGAGCAGAGCTCTTATATTAAAGACAGCTGCCTCAATACTGGAGGAGCGTAAAGGCTGCACATTTAGGCACCGGGGGCCTCCAAAAGTGCCCATTCAGTTTCCAGCATCTACTGCCTTCTCACACTTACAGATCCAAAGGCTCTCCTGATGTGCAAAGGTGTGTATGATTTGCCACAAAGGATATGACTCCAACTGTGAAAGGTTTCAATAGTGGCTGTACAGTGCTGCCTATCTCATTGACTGGAGCACACCCAGAACTGTGCGTGAGCTGTAAGAATTATGAGCAGGCTGCAAATGTAACACTGCAGCCTGTACTCCAAATGTCCTTCCATGGTTCCTTGCTTTTATGTTGAACAGTAAAAGCTTTTAATAAACAAAATCAAAGCAGAAGTAAATAGTGCGTTGGAGACACAAGCAGAAACACATGATGTTTACATTCACATAACTTATATGAATCTCGGCACATGGCACCTAGATGCCGTAGCGGTAGCTGTTGAACTGCTGGCGCCTCACGCTGACCCCACACCAGCTGAAGCTCATAACCTGACCAGAAGTGCATACATCAAAATACTTAACACTTCAAAGTTATGCCCACTTCATAAATACAATAAATCTGCTAATGTGGACAAGCAGAATTAAAAAAGGTCTCATTTTTGTTTGTGTTTAGATTAACATCTGGTTCTGAGTTTGTTCTTTTACCAGAATACTTTTGAAGCTCTGACTGTGTAGGCGATGAAAGACTGACTAGGATCTTGGACAAGGACAAATCATAAGGGGGGTGAAATAGGGGAAAGAGAAATTGGCTGTGGAGCGTTGAAAAATTTGACTCAAACCTCAAGTGCTGACAATAAAAGCTGGCCAGAACAGTTGTTTGTGTTGGCACACATTGCCCTGAAATTAGCCCATCTCTCTCTGACAGAGCTTGCTCAGTGCACTTCGCCAAATGCCAGTGTGTATAATATTTTGAAGTTTTGCCTCCTCCTCCCCCACGCTGCATTGCTTTCTATAATTGGTGGAAAAAGTGAGGTTTTCTTTTTTTTTTTTTTTGTTGGGAGTTCTTGTCAGGGATCCGTCTCTTGTCGGTGGGGTGAAGGGGAGCAGCTGAATGAAAGAGTGTTTAGTCTGGAGCTCCTCTCTCGGGGATCCACTTCTATTCACAAGGAAGTAGTCCTGAGAGGACTTTCTCTCACTAAGTCACTATCTGAGGAGTTAAATAGTCATGTGTAGTTTGCTGTGACAAACATTCATGAACACAAATGATAAGCAATCATTTTCTACCTTCAAAATTACTCCTAAGTCTTTAAAGTAAGTAAATAGACTCATAGACACAAAAGTAATACATAAATCACTTGTGCACACACATATAGACTAGCTATGTTTAACATGTACTTAAATACGCCTGCTCACTGTTCTGGTTGGAAGCCAGAGGTTAATGGGTCTCTGAGTGATTCTCTCCTCCTCTCTGTGTTCTTTAGCTTTCCACGCATCCCTTAGAGCCTGCGTGTTTATTTGAACTGCATCTGTTTGTTTGTTTGTGTGTTGATTTATGCTGCATGTTAAGTGCTTTGGTCGAAAGGAGGAATCCAGGATTAGTCAGTGATGCCATCACAGCCCTCAAATTCCTGGCAGCTAGCTTTGCTAGCCTCTTCCTGCCTGGTTGGCGTCTCACCAAGTTTTTTCTTCAGTTTTTGGCATTGTTGGTCAAAAGCACAACCAGTGACCCTGGATTTGGCTCTGGGACACAGCAGGACCACAAAACATGGTTTAGAGAGAACTGTTGAATCCATTCCTGCCATCGCTAAATTAGAGTTTACAAGATTTAAATAGCATACAAGTCATTCTTTCCTCCCTCTGCTCTCTCTGTGATGAATATGCAAGTCAGTCGTGATATTCATCTTTTTCTGGCAATATGCAGCGTGCAGCCAACAGAATCTGTAGAAACGTCCATGAATAACTTTTCCATGTACTCGAGGTTCTCTGATCCCTGCAAGGCACACATCCATCTGATGGGCAGGATTGGTCTGGAGGGGCAGTGGGGTCAGAGGTCACTGACCATGAGGGACCTTAGGCAAAGCAGCAGGATGTCGGAGTGCTGGGGCTGACAGGAGCAGAGTGATGGCACCTCAGAGAGACGAGTCTCGTATTGTGGGCCGCAAATAGTTGTGCAGTCTCACACACAAACACAGCTTTGATGCTTAAGTTATGAGCTGGAGATTGAGGCGCCGGTTAGCATGACCTCAGGTGAACTTTTTCAAGAGCAGTGCTCTTTGATCTGATTTCACAGCATTGAATAATGTGCCAAAACACATATTTTATTTCTGTTTTCACCTATTAAAATATTTAGTAATGTTGATCAAAAAAAGCATAATTTATACAAAGTTGTTTCTTTCATACAATAAAATGTTTCCTCAGATACTCTGGGATTGGCACCAGGACCAAGACCTACAGCTGAACTTGGTTTCTCAGATATCCAATATCTTTCATTCTTCCATGCTACACACTCGTTACACGTGCCTCTGTCTTGTGTTACTGTACAGCCAGTAACTATAGGCAGTGCTTCACCAACCATTTAAATGCCTCCATTGCTGACATCTAAAGGCTTGACTGGAGTCACAGGGCACACAGATTTAAAATTTGCATAGCCAAAAGAGAGTGCAGGCTCTATAAAATTGTGGAGGCTTGAGGCCAGCTATTTGACTTGCAAACCTGTCTGTGTCAACAGGATGCCCCGTTCTCGTATGCAGCACAAGTCACCGCCTTATGTAGATGCTCAATTTCTTGCAGTATGGAGGCTTTTTTCCTCTTTGTTTCCACAGAAACTATTCCAGAAACGGAGCAGAGCATGGCCACCATCTGATTCTCCACCAGCCAACACCCAGGCCATTATCTCGTCTGTCTCAGTAAACAGACCATTAACAGACAGGGCTGGTGGAGGCCACATCACTATTGTTTTCTCTCCCATAGATCTGTGCAAATATTGATCTTCTCTTGAAGTATGAGTCAAAATAAGCTCGCTCTGTAGTTGACTAGAAGCTTTTTACTTCTGGGTGAGTCATTTCTGACCCAAAGAGCAAGCAGGAAGCAGAGGGAGAATTACAGATTGACAGAATGAGGGGCGCACGTTTCATCTGTACTGTGGTCATCTGAAAAAGTTCTGCTTTTATTGTTTTTGTTTTTCCTTGGTGGGCTGTGTACCAGTTTGCCTTTGAGATGTGCCCAGTCCAGACCAAACCAGGCGAATGGCAACGAAGGAAACAGCAGGTGGTGGGGGAGCACCAGAGATAACAGTCTGTCTTGTGTTCAGATTTATTACTATCACATTGTAGAGGCAGCAGGGTTAACATACAGTGGAGGATGAAGTGATTTGTACTGACCATTTTAACACACTGATCTGTGTAGAAGTTTGTATTTAGGCTTGCATGCTTTCATTGTAACATAACTAAGTGCACTCTATTCTCAGTTTGTGCTGGTCATACCCACAAACACAAACAAACTGGAACTTTGTCCAACTCTCCTGTTTTATTCCCTCCCGGGGGCCAAAGAGCTCAGATAAATACAGAGGGATTAGACGGCTCATTTTCCTCTCTTAATAGCTTAAGAAACAAAACAAACTCCTGTCATGAGGGGAGAAGCCTTGGGGACCTGCCTCAGCTCACCTCAGGGTAGGACATTGCTTCTCAGCTATAATGTATGATTTTTGGCCCTCATTGTGTTTTACCTTTCACTACCTTTTGTTGTGTTCCACTCCTCCTTTCTTTATGCTTTTCTATTTTTCTCCCTAATTGAAATTATCTTTGCCTTTTCCCAGTGCTTCAGATGCTTTAGTAACTGATATCTGCGGAGGCGAATCCCCCTGGGAAAACTCTATTCTTCCTCAGTGTATCAGCGATCTGTTCCATGAATGTTGCAGCTCACTGTCAAGACTCCTTTGCGCTTTATACGCCTCTGTGTGTGTGTGTATGGGTGTGCCTTGTGCTAGTAGCCATTCACTGGACAGCATATGTTCTTCTATTGTTTATGGCCCCATTTGGTGAACGAAGACACTGATGTCATGTAATTATCTTCCTTTTTTCAACTTTTTTCAATGTTTGCCTCCCTTCTTCTACTCCTAAAATTTCCAGGAGGCAGAGTTATCAGGTGGCAGCACAGCAGATGAAAGAAGGACGCTCTACTTGTCAGGTGGTTAGAGGGTTGTTATGATGCCTCTCGGTGCCTTAAGGTTGCTGTGATTAGACATCAGCCTAGTGGCTTTGCCAGTCAGCCAACCTCTACTGCCCCCATCAGGATAGACAAGTGAGGTGCACGGCAAAGACACAAAAGCCTTGAATGAGTGATGACAGGTGATCCTTGAACCAAGAAGGAACAAAACACCTTTATCGCAGTGACATCTACAGTCCTGGCTTTTATACAGAATACAAGCATGCCTCTTAATTATCACTGACACCAACGCACTGTCTATTAGAGGACAGCTTGTAGATTCTCAGTCACTCCACGTGAGAATGTTTTTCTGTGAGTGTTAATGTCAAGTATCACCCCACACTTCTGTTAACACTCTAAACATGTTCTCTCCTTAAGTAAGAAAGTGTTAGCAGTGCTCACCTCCCTCCTCTGCTCTCTTTTGGGATGCAGAGAGGCAGACTTGGCCTGTCAGTAGTGATGAAAAGAAACATGATAATGGACAAGCGGTTTGTAGGCTTGTGAGAATATGATGTAACCACACTGAGCCCCCTCTCAAGCACACTCACAGAGTACAACTTGAGATAATCTGCTGGACAGTGAGCAGACTGATGGCTGAGGATCTATCTCACACACTTGCATGTCCCAAAGGAAACAGCATTCAATGGAAAAGAGTGTGACCTTTGACCTGTAGTGGTGAAAGACTGCTGTTGACAGATATAGTATACCTGTGAGAGTTTTTCGTGTTTGGCTTGTCTGTAGGGGGTTTTGTTTCTGGATCGCAGCCCGGACCAATTCAGAGCTTCTCTGCTGGCAAAATTCTGCTCCGTGGGCTCTCCTCTGGTATCGTTATGAACAGCTCTGCCCCTAGATAAACATGTATGCACACAAGTGAATTGTGTAGATACACACATGGGGGTGCGTAAGCACACATAGCACATCCAAGCAGTGAACTGAGTGTGCTGTGTCTCTCACGGGTACATTTTCTCCCAGGGCAGAGTGTATGAAGGAGGGGCAGATGGAGTGGCAGTGCTGCAAGTGAAACCGGAGCTGCCTGAGGAATGCAGGGGGTGTTCGAGGTGGACTGGAGTGGAGTTTAGTGGGTGAAGGAGGGGGGTGACATAAGGGGTAGGACGGGTGATTAGGGGGTGACAGCTGAGTGCTGACCCCTCTATAATGACAAATCATCTGGCAGGTGTGTGGCTCTGTAACCCCCCTCTCCTCCAGCTCTCATCATTCCCAGGCCAGGACTCTTCAGTTGCTGCTGGAGCACTAAAGGAAGATTTCCGGGCATTTGTACTGTCGTCCAGCAGGCTCATGACTTTTAGAAAGATGGGGCAACGGCTGTTCAGATATATCCTGCCCTGTGTTTGCCTGCTGCTTTATTTGTGCATTCAACACCCTAACCTAATGTCCTTCACTTTAATAAACTGAACTAAAAAGGCTGCAATTCTTGGAGCAAGACGGGATGAGGTTTAATGATTGCTTTTTGCTTACATCATTATTTTTTTTTCTATTTAGACTTGTTTTAGCTGAATGCAGAGTTTGTCTTCCAAACAACCTGAACGTCATTGTTCTGTGGATCATGAATTATGCTGACGGGCATAATGCAGAAAGCTTAGAAGCCTCTGATCATAAGCTCAGTAAAAACAAATGCTGACCACAGATCAGCACAAGTCATGTGAAAGCAGACAGGTGCCATAT
>JAOXNZ010000002.1:12080713-12093121 GCA_028566095.1 Kryptolebias brasiliensis | reverse complement strand
TTTTTCTCCCCAGAATCCTTCTCTGTATAAACACGAGGTCAAAATAAATTGTTCAGAACTTAATAACTCTGACATATTTTGACTTGCCGTACATCCACTAATATTCATATGTGGAGGTAAAAGCACATCACATCTTGTTGCTTTTGAAGCTTTTTGTTATTTAGGAGAAACCTGATTGTATAGAAATGCCTTTCTTTATTTAATTATGGAATTATTTGAAAATGAAAACCATAAAAACGTTGGAAGTATAACTAATAAAACTATTGTACAAAGGGAGAACATCATTTGACTTGGAATTTAGTTCATCTTCCTGTATTTATACTTATTGACATCAATTCTAATTAACTTTACTGCATTAATTTGAAGCTTTTTTTATTCCCCCAAGGCATGGGCTTATGATTTCCTTTTTTTTCCTCTTCATATTGTGTTGTACTTCATCGTACCTTATCAGACCTTATTATATTGTATCATATCGTATTGTATAACAAAAGGCCATTTTAGCTTTTTTAAACGATCTAGCTTGTGAATGACACTACAAAGCCTTAAACTACAAACCAAACCTCAAACACTGATCCTTCAGTGAGTTTTGTTTAAAGTGATTCAGATTCCTGCACTGTACTGTGTGTCTACTCTGTGGTTTGCATGTTGATTAAGTGTCTACTTGTTGAAATTGCTGCAGCAGCATTACAGGCCTTTTTTCTTTCCATTTAGCCTTGACTTCCACAGCCTTTCTTAATCTAATTCCAGTCAACACATGCAGTCTAGACAGGAGGCCCAATGCAGCCTGCATCTTTATCTGGTAACTGCCGTTTTCCCTCCGGAGTCCCAGAACTCGCTACCATTTCTCTTCAAACACGCCCATCCCACTGCAGCATCGTGGATCCAAACACAAAGAGGAGCCACACATTCTCAGCTGGAAGTCATACTGAACCTGCTGGAACATATCGCCACTTATCTTTTCACTTTAAATTAGGGATGGGGGCTCTGGTGCATTTTCCAGGCTGCAGGAGTTGGGAATACTTTCAGTGTCCCATCAGGAAAATCTGTGGCTGTTATTAGTATGAGAACGAGACACTGCCCAGGTACTCGGCTTTCCAAACCCATGTGGAAAAATGCAGTAAGCTTTAAATATCTTGATCCAACTTGACTTTTTGAAAGCAGACAGTAATAACAAATGGTAGGAGCAAGGAAATATCACACCGCTGTTAAGAATATTTATACAAAGGAAGTGATGTTTATTTGAAAACAAGAAAAAAAAATCACTTATTTGAATTACAGTAAAACTCTCGTCATATTCTCTTGTGGTTGCACACCCTGTGTCGTTCATTTGTCTTCATCACCTGCACTCGTATTTTCCAGCCCCCCTGAAGCGACATAATGGGCCAGTGCAAAGTGACCCATATTTACCCAATAATACAAAGCTTTGAAAAGACCCATATCAAGTTGCAGCTAATGTTCCAATGGGGCCCGCAGAGTGAAAGATGTTACTGGCCAAAACGTCTTAGGTTTCAGTGCCCTGCGAACAAAAGGCTGTCCAGTCTTTTTGGAGAAAGAAAGAGGGGACGGTGTGATGGACGGGGGGTGGGAGACCGTTCGAGCACACAGTGATAGTATCAAGTCAGAGGGGGATGATGCATCTGTTTTAAAGGAGGGGATTTTTGGAGTTCATTTTAAATTTGAATGTTTTTGTAAGTTGGTGGAAAGCACGTTTTATGCATTTCCCATGTCGGGATCTGTTGGAAGTTGTCGGTGTTGCCAGGTAATGCCTTGGGGGGAAAAAAAGAGTTTATTTTTCAGTTTCAGGAACATCAACAGCCGGTTTGAGGCTAGCTTTTACAGGAAGATGCAGATACAGGCGCCAAGTTAATGGAGCAGAACTGAACTAACCTCTGCTGTTAGGGGTGAGCACAGGAATAGACAGGGTTGGTTTAAGAGAAGTGGGTTTGTGATGTTTGATATACAAAGTTGATTTCCCCACCACCACCTCCTCTTTCCACTTCCCAGCCCCCGCATCTACACCGTCTTCCTCCCTCTCCTTCATGTTCTCCTTCTGCTCTCCCTCTCCTCAGGGGCAGGCAGGTATAAAGTTACACAGAGCTCTCAGCTTTCTTGGAAGGAATGACCACATGAGTAGCTTGGGGATTAGATTAGCAGGAAGAGCAGACTTAGCCAGGCCGTAAATAGCCCACTTTTTTTCACCATTAAAAAGGGCCCAGTACAATATAATCAATAGATAGCACTCATCTGATGCAGGAAGCCATATGAGAAGCCCTCCCTCAAGTGCTCTGAAGGACAGGCTACAGCAGCTTGGGCCTAATGAAGTTATTATTAATCACTGCGCCTCCTGTTTTGAACTTGTGTTTTTTCTGTAGTGGGTGATGATCTGATCTGATTGGCATTCTTTGCCATTCTCTCACTTTCACTATCTTATTGTAAGATCATGGTCGAATTGTAATCATGACTTTATGTCTGTCACAACTTTTTTTTTTTAGTGGAGATTTTAGTGGGTTGCAAAAACAAAGCAGCAAAATGATTTATCCAGCGTGTCGTTTGAGCAACAACTTTTTTTCTCTTCGTCTGTCATCGATTCACATCCACATCCACCTCAGCTCTGTCAGTCTCTGTGAGCCTCCCCACAGGTGTTGGGTTACTCTGTAAAGCAGCTTGAATGGGTTCAGAAATCACAGAGTGCTGTCTGTGCTCTTGATACTCATTTCCCTTTGAAGTTTCCCTAGCTCACAGGAACAGGAGGCTACAAAGTCAGACTTGTGTGAGGGCTTTGGACCAGTCTGCCAAAACTACAGCATAAGACAGGGGGTCCAGTATCATTGACCAAATCTTATTCACTGGAGAACTTTATTCCCTTACAGCAAAGCCTAAAAAAAGTAACCTCTTTTTAAGCGTACAAGAATGTTAAAGTGGGTGGAAACATTGGTCAAAAACTACTATTTGCACATAAATAGAGCTGTATCTATGCTAGAAGAAACAAGATGTAACTGTTTTTTTCTGTCTTTTCACAAATGTGAAAGGGATTTTGAGCTTAGCTTAAAACCTGAAAGACTTTAGCAGACGCATCTGTAAGTTCTCCCACCTCTTTTTTTTTTTTTTTTTTTTTCCCAGCAACTAAGAAGGTAAGAAAAAAAAAAAAAAGTCAAATGTGTGGTATTACCGAAGAAGAAACCTATCTTACATTCACTAAAAGTGTTTGTTTTTTTAACCAGCTCTCACTAAATATCTCACTGCTGGTGCTGAGTAAAGCTTTCTGTGTTCGCAGGTATCTGAACCACGTACGGGCTGCCATGCCTCAGGACACAGCTGGAGGATACACCTCAGCTCTGGCGTGTTACCGAGCCATCCAAGATGCTTTCAGCGGGCTGTTCCCTCCAAAAGCCTGAAACTTTCTCCCTTCAGAAATGTGACTGAATGGACTTTAGAAATACAGCAGCACCACCACTGTGCTGCTGTTTGTCATGCTTTGACTTATTTTTGATTCTGTGTTCAAAGGTTGTTTTTTTTTATACTTTATTTTTTACACAAAAATAAAAATTGGTTATGTCCATCATTTGTGGTTTATTTAAAAAATAAACTTGTAAAATGTACAACAGAATAATTTGTCAGATTTTGGAACAAAAGAATGGAAGTTATTTGAACTAAAGCTGAGGCATGATTTATTTTGAGGAAGCGACATCTCTAGTAAACGTCAAACTTTGCTTTAAAAGGAGGCAGGGGAAAAAAAATCACTCATGTTTTGTTACGTTCCTCATAATGACAGGCTCATGTTGAATCGTCACACTTATGTCTCTTCAGGGCTGGTTCCTCCGAGGGTTCTGTGAATAAACAAAAAACTGTTTAGAACTAACTAAAAGCGAGTTTTATACAATTAAAAAGAAAAAAACATAACTTCAAAACATTAGGATTTCCAGTAAACTACACACATCAAACTCTGAACATTGAAAGCTCAAATATTTAGATTATAGTAAATTTCTGCATGACTGATGGGCTTCTTCTGACTGGAAATTACATAAATATGTGGTAAAAAGATCACTTCCAAGTTCTTGTTTAGGTCATCAATGCTGTGGCTCAGATGGAACAAACTTTTATTATTATTATTTGTTTTATCAAATGTTGAGTATATTTGGCCAGGCAGCCATGTTTAGTTGTAAATGACTGAAGAGGACTATGTTCTTCTGGAAAACATCAGTTTCAAGTTTAATCTTGTTTTGAAACTTGTAATTAATCACTGTGGAGCAAAATAGATAAAGATAAAACCGTCTACAGCATCATGAAAAATAAATGCATTGCTTTTATCCACCTTTTTTGCATTCATGTTTCATTTGCTCTCATTTTCTGTTTTAAAGAAGATTAAAAGAATTGTCACAGAATTTAAAAATATATATTTTCAAAGATGACGGAGGAGCTTTAAACGTTACTCCTTTGTTGCTAGGTTACTCGTTCTCACCTGTGTTTTCTTCATAACTGCAGAAAAGGACCTCTTTAGGGATTGTGAATCTTACACACATCATGTCTTTGTTGGGTGCTACATTGCGCACAAAATGCACAGAGCAGTTGTTCTCCAGAGGGAATCCAAGGCTGCGGGAAGCCCTCTCCACCACGTCCACCTCAGGGTCCTCATCTTTAGAGAAAGCATAGCAGTGCACTGTGGGGAGGTTGAGCTCACAGGTCGTTTCCGGCTGCAGAAGGCCTCTGAAAGCATCCAGAAACTCCAGAGCTAGCGCAGGCAGGTTCATCACCACATGAACACCAGCTTCTCCTTGCAGCAGAGAGTGCAACTCCTCTTTAAAAGGCCCTCGGATGAAGGCTCGGCCATCCAAGTTAAAGGTTCGGACTTTTCTCTCCACCTTGTTGAGTTTGCAGTTGTGCTGCAGCCATTTGTAGGACTCAGGGTTAAGATCGTTGGCCAAAACATTGGCGCCCAATCGGGCAGCTGGGATGGCAAAGGGTCCAACGCCAGCAAACACATCAAAAACAGTGTCGCCACGTTTAAGGAGCTGCACCACTCGCTGGTGCTCTGTACTCAGCCGGGGGTTCCAGTAAACACGAGAAAAATCAAACTCGTATGTCACCCCGTTTTCTTTCACCTGCAACAGGGACAAATGATGATGATGATAAACATTACAGCTGGTAAAATGTATCAAAGTTCTGAGTTTAAATCAAGGTAAATCATCGATCAATTGAAATAATTGCACTTACTTTGGCGACCATGTTTTCTTCTCCAGCTAGCAGCTCCATCTTGAAGTTCCGGTAAGTTGAATCGATTATGTTTGTCTTATTGACCACACAGGTGACGCCAGGATTTTTATCCATAATAACTTGACCTAAATTTGAAGCAGCAAAAAAAATTATGGTTATCAGATCTCATACGTTTAGGAAATACTTAATGTGTTAATTATTTCTGTCCAGAGGTTGTACATGTGAAATATGAGACACACAACTCTCAGTATGGCTCTGTTTCAGCCTCTGCTTTTCACCTATGAGGTTCTTGTACGGGAGCTGATGGTCTCTCAGGTTCATGTGTGCGATGTGTCCCACCCGGCTGAACCCTGAGGTCACATCCTGACCCTGAGGGAGCACCGCCTCCAGCACTTCTTCGCTCTTCAGGTTGTCGTAGGTCAGGTTCAGCTTAAAGTCTTGCAGCTCCTCGGCGACACTAAACGACCTGAGTGCCTCTGTTTCAGCCTCACTGAAGGAGCTCACTGAGGACACTCTGTGAGGATCCAGCAGTATCAAGCGAAAGTCACCACTTCCCTCTTTGTCTTGAACCACTTTGTGCACACCTGGTCGCTGGATGGTGGACTTTTTCAGGCTCTTCATTATTTTATGTAAAACCCCAATGGGAACCCGAAGAGCTGGGACTGTAATGGTCTGTGTGAAGGCGTCTTTGTTCAGGGAGGTCATACCCCGGACCTCTGGAGGGGGTTGGTACAGTTTGGGCTCCATTATGATCTTTACAGCAAAGCCAGAATGGACCGACTTAGCAGAGCAGAAGCTTTGGTGTGCAGAAGCAGGTTTTAGATTTCTCTGAGTTTGGATAGAAGCAAAGATTTTGGTAAGGATCCTGTTAAAACAAAACAAACAAATAAAATTACTGCTATTCTTAGGTAATACAATGTTAATACATAGATCTTAAAGGTTAAAATAAGCCTTTGAAACACTCAAAGGCTTTGCAATGTCATGTCTGAGCCACGTTTGTCTGATAGTGACACATTTTTGTAATCTAATAGCCTATTAAACCCTTTCAGTTTGTGGTAGCTTCCAAACGCAATTTTATTGCACGATATAAAAAGCAAGGTACAGTGGTAATATCTCGTCATTGTTCTGAGGAAACACTGACGCAAGTTTCCAAAATAAAATAAAATTTTACATCCACGAACAGAAAATCTCGAAAGTCGCAACATTTAAACTCTTCAACTTTCAATAAAGGCATTTGTTTTAGGAAACCGAGGCCACAAAACATCTGTTATCACTACGATTCTGAAAACAGCTGTCATAACGCAGAACAATAGGTAGTTTAAATGAAAAACATGCACTAGTAAAGCGCTCACCTTCTCATTTTCTGTCCAGAAGCATGCTGACATTGCGTCATCACTGGCAGACCGAAGCTGATTGGTGATTGGTCAATACAGTTAGATATCGGTTTCTGATTGGACAGATCTTTATTCGGTATAAAACGTGCGACGGAACAGAACGGCTCGAATTAACAACAACATCGGCTTCAGTCAGCAGTGAGCAGCTGACGAGCTGATAAGAGAAGACTTTAAAAGTGACTGGAGGAGAAAATGGTTTTAGAAAGGCTGAGGGTTTCCGTCGTCCCGCTGACTACAGGTGTTTGTGTCTGACCCGGTCTGTCTTGTACGGCTTTTTAATTCTTTAAAAATGAGCATCAACAGCGATTCGCACTCAGATTTTTACACTAAAGGCAACGCCAGAAGAACAGAGAGCTGCGAGACGACACCTTTATTACAAAATGTAAGTGTCAACACAGCAGCATTATCATTTATTTCACACCTGACAGCTGAAGGAGTTTTTTTTTTTAAATGGCAATATGCCAAAAGTATGACAGCTATCACATGAGGATGAGCTGATCTTTGCTTTTTCAGTTTCCTTTGTATTTTTTTCTCTGTCAGCACTTAATAGAGTGCTGACAGAGAAGAAATATCCAATATGTTAAGAAGTTAAAACTAGTATTTCAATGGTTTGAGCTGGACAATTTAATTTATTAGTTTATAAATGGGACTTCGCCAGTTTTACTGGCAATGTTTCACAAAGTCTGAATTATGATTTCCTTTCTTTTTTTTCCGTTTAACTTTACATCTTTTTCTTGTGGAGGAAGTGGTACCTTAAAACTCTTTAAACTGGTATAATCAGCCTTTGAAATTAGGTTTCTTTTCTGCCTGTTCTGTCAAAAAATACTCATGATGTTTAACTTTTTAATTTTTCAGAAACAGTATTTTGACTATTACTAGGTTGTCCTCAGTGTTCGTTCAAAACATGTGTAACAAATGCTGCAATTACAATGTCATTCTTTGAATTTAGAAACATGTTTAAGCTCTTGTAATTTTTTTAATATATGTTTGTTTTTGAGTCATATTTCTAAATCACAGGTGTTAGCTGGGAAAAGCTTCAGTATTGTACCAATTTTTAAGTCTAGCCTGCATCTCTTCTATTAATCAGTGGAATAAATGGTTTGACAGTTATTTATACATATAGATTATAGATATTCTAAAAGAAATTTCATTTATTTATTATGCAACAAAGTTTATCTTGGATATATTTTACATTAGGTATTAGGAAGTGTTAGAAAACCTGGTGAATTTGGGTGCGTGTGCTGCATTTTCAGGTTTGATCAGTAGCATTTATCAGTCAGTGCTCTTTTAAGACAAACACCCAAAGCAATAATTTAACTCCAATATTTTAACAAATAACTTGTTAACAGATAATCATCTATGTGACTTCAATCACAAGGCATAAAATACATAAACAAAAACATCTCACATGCCAATTTTACAGAATTTAAGGAGTTTTTACTCACTAACACTACTAAGCTGATTGCAAATACACTCATCTGCATATTTGTTTTTAAAGTCCCCGTTCAGTATGTGTGATGAACTCTACTTGTTTTGTATTGCAATTTTGCTTTCCTCCGCCTGGTTATTGCAGTGTACTTCCTGTCTTTCAGTACTGTAACAGGGTGAATCCAACTGAGCAGCCTGCAGGTCAATCCAAGCTTGTTGTGACACTGACACCAGAGTTGTAGCTCGTTCTATCCAGGATATCCCCCATTAGAGAGGTCAAGCAGTTTGGGCAGCTCCCCTTATCCCAAGCTCAGGCAGCTGTCCCGCAGCCAGCAGCTCAAATCCCACCCCATCCATTCCCATTTCCATCCCCTGATCCTGCATGCCACTGCAGTGTTGTTTTATGACATCCATCATCAGGCCAGACCAGTTGTTCTTAATACTGTGATGAGAAATCCACCTAAGGCTTCTTCCTCAGCTGCTTTTTTGGACTTCATATTGCAGCCTTACCCTTTTTATATTTATCTCTCTGTGGTGTTTGCAGGGATCAGTGCAAACCAGAACCACAGGAGCCTCCTTCGCCTCCTCTGTCTTTAACCTGATGAATGCCATCATGGGCAGCGGGATACTTGGTCTAGCTTATGCTATGGCCAGCACAGGAATAGTTGGTTTTTGGTAAGATTTCTCTGATTGCATCAGGGTTTTCTTTAAATATCTGCTCCATGTTTACAGTTCAACTACATGACTACCAGTTTATGCTCTGCCTTTATTCTCCAGCATCCTGTTAGTACTGGTGGCCAGCCTGGCAGCATACTCTATACATCTTCTCCTGAAGCTTTGTGATCAAACAGGTGAGAGACTTAAAGTCCAGCTTTAGATAACACATGCTTGTGGGCCTATCTACAAGGATTAATCTAGACCATACCCTGAACCATCTCTTCCTCTTTTACCCCTGATTGAATCAGTTCATTGTAAAACTAGCTGATGTGTCTTTCAACACAGATAATTTGTCTTTTAAGATGCAAGTCCTGGTTGGTGTTGTTTAAGTTATGTTTGGAGAAGGATCAAAGCATAAGATAAAAAAAGAAAAGATAATAATAATATGTGCAAGATGTTGATTGCCACAAAATTTAATAAATAAGAGTTAATTCTGGCTGCCAGGCACACAACTTTAATGAAGAAAGATGCTCCCCTTTACCTAATCCATTGTCAACTTGTATTTATATTCTCCTCACCATCTGAAGTGTTCTCTTATTAAAGCTGCTATTTTAAACTGTAGGTATCAACTCATATGAAGACCTTGGAGAGAAAGCTTTACGGAAACCAGGAAAAGTAAGCTTCGCCTTTTTTTTTTGGACTGCTACAAATCTGCTCAGTAAAACTATTCATGGCTTCAGTGTAACCAGGAGCTTGTTCCTGCTAACAGCCTTCTCAAAATTCTCTCTAGGTTATGGTTGGAGTCGCTATTGTCGCCCAAAATATTGGTGGTAAGCTCATTTAAATGTGGTGTAACAGATAATATTCCTGACATGTTAAACATAAATGGACTGTGGTTTTTATGACATGCAGATTGGTGATTGGGGTAAGGAATGCTACGGGGACAGTTTGTTGATTTTGGAGGATGATACTGCCTCCTGCTGGTGAACAGCAGGCTCTATGATGAGGTTTATTATCCCCCCCTCCCCCCCTACTCCCTCCGTCCCTTTGTAAGGCTATTATCTAGATTCTCTGATAACCTTTACCTCTAAAGCTGCTGCCCTCTCTACCCTCTCCCCTGGGCCTGAAACACAACTTCTCCTCTAATTGATCGCTGATGGTAAGCCCACTCCCACCCTTTGTGTTTAGAGAAACTTATCGAGACCCCTCCCTTTTTATTTTTCTGTCCCAGACCACCATCTTCACTCATTCTCCAGCTGAAAGCGGAGGCGACTGCTCTCATACCATCATTAGTGGCACAGCTGAGTAGATCACCGCCATGTTTTCTGTGTTTGCGGTTTTCCCAGCATGGGGCTGTGTGTGCAAGAGTGTGAGAGCCAGCACTCCAGCTTGCATCTGTCCATACCCCAGCCCATTTTATAAGAGTGCAATTAGCCTCACTCTGGGTAAACATTCATCTGCACTGCCAAAGGCTGATGGGCCAATTGACCTTAATTACTGACCAGCCCCTGGCTCTCACAGCCTGCCTCTCTCTGTGCTCTTAATGAAATGAAAGTGGCTCTGTCTTTTGTTGAACACACTCTCCAGCTATTTGCTGACCACACACAGAGGACTTACCTCAATTTTCCTTGAACTTTACATACATGCGTGTTATTAGAATCTGTTTTCTTACCACTTGGCCAATAACACTCTTCTTTGTTCATTCAAGGGCTGTTTTTGTTTAGACATGTAAGTATTATCCATTAGCTCCCATAGAAGTAGTGTTGTGTTTAGTGACCAACTGCATGAAACTAAACCATTGCGTCATGTGTGTTGTGTGATTCGTCTTGTCAGCGTGTCTTTATTCATTTGTGTGTTTTTCTTTTATTTGTGGTTTGTTTAGATAGTTGGATGAGTTTGTGCTGCCTCAAAATAACCCCCTATTGATAGATTTTAGTGCTTATTAATGCCAGCGGTTATATTCAGAGAATGTGCTTGTGTCTGTGTGGGCTGGAGGGTTTTAGGAGGAACTTTCTTTTATAAACAAATACAGGATCTGAGGGATTATGGCTAGGATTATTTAACGGAGAGTGCAATACCTGCCCTCGGGCCAATAAGATCCTGTCTAACCCCGCATATGCCTGGCTTCACAAATCTAAATCCCTTAAATTTACCCCATCCCATGACTGACCGCCCACTGCATCCGAAGCACTTCTTCACACCAAATCTGCTGTCTTTTCCTTGCGCTCCCCACGTTCCTCCTGGAGTTTTTTGGGGCTGATTCACAGGAAATGACCCTGATCCTCGCTCTGATTGGCTGTCTGAGCATTCGGGGGAAGTATCCTGTTTCCTAGCGAGGTGGAGAAAGGGTGGAAGTACCTGGATTAGCGTCAGAGATCATTACTGTTAGCGTTCCTGCTCTCCCCCACACCCCCCTTATAGTTTCCCGTCCTGGCTGCTCTCCAGCAATTTGAAGACCTGCATAATGTGGGCTCTGGTGATTTTCCCCCTTCACCCATTTTTTTTTGTATCCCCCACTGCCTTGACATTTTCTCATGCTCACATTGAGCTAGCATGTGGGTATTTGCTGTATTCATGATAAGTTTGTTATGAGTGTATTAGTTTATATTTTTATGTCTTTCTCTCCTCAGCCATGTCATCCTATTTGTTCATCTTGAAGTCCGAGCTTCCTGCAGCCATCTACAGCTTCCTAAGCACAGAAAACACAGGGTGGGTAAAGCACTGTGAGCTCCCACTTTTGCCAAAACAAAACAGCCACTGGGAGACCCAGTTTTTTATAAGAATGAGCTGCACTAAATAACAATTGAATCATTCCTGCTCCCATGATGTTCTAGATGATACCCTTGACCCTTCAAATAAGTCAGATTTGACACAAAACTACACAAACAGGAATGAGAAACATATGAATAATATTGTGGATGAAAACCTCTCAGCTCTCTGTCTACTGAGCAAAAATAAATGATGTCCAAAGGAAATGTTTTCATGATAGAGGAAGCCATTCATCACTTATCAGCAGCCTGCGTCTATCATTGACCTACATGGATGTAGCACTTCATCCTCACAGAGGAAAGTCCCCGGCCAAGAATGTAGCGTATATCACTTTATTACTGGCCACACTGGTTTAAGCGCGACTTGTAGCAGCTCTCAGCCCCATCTGTCAACATCTGACTCTTCCACACACAGCTGCTCTGTATTAGTGTGCTCCTTTTACCCCCTCACCCAAAATCTCTCACACATGTTCCCCAGAATCAGACTGATACAAGGGGATATCAGTTTTGCCATTCTAATTACAGCTGACTGTGGAGGGGAGCAAAACATTTCTGTTAATGAGTGGCTTTGGGATGTTAACAGGCATGCGCCTGATTCTATCAAAGCCTGAATAAATGAGTTGTTTTATATTAAAACATGTTACTTTGTGCCGGCTCATTTATTATAATGCGGCGAAGCGAAAACAGGCATGCTCAGTCTCTTTCTGTTTCTGGTAAAAAAAAAGCTCCACGTCCTTCTTTTATTGGGTTTTATACTAAGCAGCTGTTGGATTGTGCTGCATTTTTTCACATTTATGCTAATCTTCAGAACATTATCATATTCCAGACTTAACTCAGTGATATCCAGTTTCTTGTTGTTGAGTTAAATGCTTCACATTTCAAGGCCAGTGTACTAATCTGGTGCCTTTACAGTAAATTTGTATTCTCCTATAATCTAATCTTAACTTTTT
>JAOXNZ010000002.1:12041760-12054932 GCA_028566095.1 Kryptolebias brasiliensis | reverse complement strand
AGATGCTAATGAAGATGGTTTTTGCTAAAAAGGATTCAGCGAGTTACTGCAAAGACATAAAATACACTGAAAGGACAGCTTTTGTTTATTAGATTAGTCAGATTGTGTTTGCCTTAGATAAAAATCTTACTTGTTTTTAAAATTCTAAAGAGTAAGATGGTGATACATCACTTTGCACAGCTATTGATTTAAAAATGCTGCTGTAAATCCATTAATAATTATACTACTAATAGTGGTATTTTTGTTTTGTATGTATTCTAATGTTGTTGTTGTTGCTATCACATCCTCAGATGAGTTAGTGTTTACCCCAGTTTGTGACCTTTTTGTTCCAAAGTGTGTGCTTGGATGGCAGAGCAGGGCTCCCTGCCAGTGCATGGTGATAAGGAGAGGGACCATCATGCGAGCAAACAGTAAATTCTGAGTTATATTTAGTTCATGTGTCCTGTGACCGTCTGCGGACACCTTGAACGCCACAATGGCTGCTGATTAGTGAGCCCAAACTGTAGCTTGCTCATCGCAGAAGTGTGGACATAACTAAGCTAAGTTGTCACTGTGTTGTTCTCATGACCTAATGGTGCCACTTTATGTCCACTTTTTGTTTAAAACTAGAAGGGTTGAGACGTGAGGCTTTTGATATCTGAACGCCTCGTTTCTAAACTCAAACGCTCTCACTAACAATTGTTGCTTTTTGTTAGCAGAGTTGACTGATTGCATAGCAACAGGAAAAAGAAGTATTGTTTTAGATCATAAAATGCTTTAAATAAAGAGTGACTTATTTAGGATCTTTCCAGAGAGGTGTGATGTAGTGGTACGTCCTTCATCTTTACAGGCAACAAATGATTTAAGGATGGAAAACATGCTTTTAATTAAAAGCCCATATCACCCACTGCCTTTCATGCCAGAGTGTTAGACTAAGATCATGCTATTTTGAGAAATGATGGAGTTGTAGCCGTTTTGATGTTATGTTCAATGCCATGTTCAGAGTATGTGTTGGGGATGACTCTCAGCTTCTACCACACCAAATAGTAGGTCAGGATCTGCAAAACTGACTGAGTTACAGCAGTTAATCTGTGGTAGATGTGCAACCATGGATTATTTTCTGCAGGTTTCATTGAAACCAGGTGATTTGTGAGATATTTTGCTAACAAACAGACACGGGCAAAAGCATCAGCGTCTGCCTTTCGAGTGAGGGTGATAACACATGTTTTAGATGCAAAAATAATAATCTGATTCTTGGAAACTGATCGCATAAAATAAAATGTGGTTTTGTTGTAGTGATAAAAACCGATATATAGTTAGATTTCAGGAAACTGACACCTGGTCCAGATGAACAACTACAGCAAAAAATAAAAGAATAATCTTTCAGTTTGTGCGTCATAGCATTTCTCAGCACTTCCTTTTCTTCTCTTTGGAAATTTTCGTGCGTGTCTTTTATCTGCCAGCGACTCAGAGGCGTCCTCACATCAGCGCTCCGTCTGTTTGCTCTTCGTACCCAGGTGTCCAAGTGATCCAGCGCACACAGGAACGGGCTCAAAGCCTGCTTCTGATGACGCTGCTTATTTGCAGAACGTGTTTTAGTGTAGCTCAGTGAGCTGGATATGTTCGCTAATATAGAAAAAAACAAAAACCAAATCAAACGAGTGTTTAAACGTTCTTGATTTGGTTCTCCTGACTGTCCTGAACCACTGAACGCTCTGCTCGGGGTGTGCGTTCTGTCTTCATGGTCATGATGCGTGAAAATCAGAGTTGTTTGTTTTTTTCAATTCACTGAACGCTGAGCCATAAAAACAGGAGTTTTCATGTTGCACAATCAGCCTTAAGTAGGGAAAAGCAAACCAGATTAATCCAACCAAACCAGTGCTTAATCAGCAGTCGGCCTTTCATCTTGTTTCATGGAAATTACTCAGTCTGTTATTTTTCTTCAAACTGAAACAGGAAATTAAATATTTTCTTGATAGTTAAATTAATTTCCTAAAATCTAATATCTCAGCAGCAGCCTGTGTGACACAGCATCTCCTGCTTCTTCAGGTCATCTCTGTGACCTTTGCATGAATTTAGGTCACCTGATCACAGATTAGAGCTTAACCCAAGACCCCCTCAGTCAGCAGGTTTAATCTCCCTGTCAGATGACGAGCACACAGCAGGAGATTCCCCCCCCCCCACTGTTCACGTATGGAGGAGTCGGCACGCAGAGCCAGCGACCGTAAAGAAACTTTACTGCTGTTGCTTTGTTTACTAATGTTATGAAGTCACGAAACACGGTTACTCCTGGAGACGAGGGAGTGAGAGTGCATGAGGTGTCATGAAGGGAAAACCAGTCCTGTGAGTTTTGCCACAAACAACTGTTAAAGTTTATTGTTTCCTATTATTGAAAGCATTAAAGGATCACACAGTAAGTAAGAAGATTAATACCTTTTAGTTGTAAAAAAGGTCTATAAAAGTTGCTGTAAATAGTTGTAGTCAGTTCATTTTTATTTAAATGATCCAAACCCACACATACAATCTGAGACACCTAAACTATAGATTATCTTATTTTTTTTAAAAATGCCACATTTAATCACACTTTATTAAAGTATTTTTCTTATTATTTTAAAAAATGATAAAAATGACTAAACTGAATATTTATTCTTTTATCATTTTCTTTGTCGCATATTTCAGCGACTTCAAAAGCAAGCATTTCATTTGTTTTAAGATTAATTTGCTTCATAAAAAGTCAATATCATTCCTTTAACTTGAGAAATGACAGAGTTTTAGTGATTTTGGTAAACAACGTTGTGGGATTTCATGCAGTTTTGCGGGATCTATTAGGCCTTCAAGTATGTGTTGAGAATGACTCTCAGCTACTACCGCACCAAATCTTAGCTCAGTATTTGTAAATTTGACTGAGTTATTGCCATTTTTGTGTTTGCTAGTTTTGATTAGGTGTGGTGGCCATCTTGAATTGGGTTGACTCTAAAAGTTAATCAGTTGTAGATGTCCAACAGGCGATTACTTCCTAAGAGTTTCATTAAAATCTGTCCAATGGTTCTTGAGATATTTTGCTAACAGACAAACAGGACTGACACCGACAGTTAATGCCGAAGTTTTAGATAAAAGAAATTGTGCAATATGTAGCACTTGAGTAAGTGTTGTGAATTAGTCTCAGCTACCAGTACACCTAAGATTAGCTCAGTATCTGTGAAATTGGCTAACTTACGGCCCTTTTTGTGTTTTCTAAGACCAGTTGGGTGAGGCGGCCATCTTGAATTGGATTGACTTTTGAGTTCAGGGAGTTGTCTCTGTCCTCAAAGCACTCATTCCTTTTTTGTTGCACCACAAACCTCCACCTTCATGAGATAGAATTAGAAACAACAGCCACTTGGGGCCTGGTTTTAGTGTTTTCAAGGTTTCATCATCTGGATGCAACTAAATATCTCGCCTTCTGTTCTCCTTCTGTCTCCTGTCTTTCAGGGACCTGAAGCTGGACAACGTTCTCCTCGATAAGGACGGCCACTGTAAGCTGGCGGATTTCGGGATGTGCAAGGAGGGAGTATTTGAAGGTGTGGCGACAGGAACGTTCTGTGGGACCCCGGATTATATCGCCCCTGAGGTCAGTTTAAACACCTGCTCTGAAGCAGCACTCAGTGGAATTATCCTTTAGAGACGTGCTGCACGACATCTCTAAAATGAGGTTTCTTTCATTTACAAAATAAAACACAATAATAAGGTTTTAGAGAGCAGTTTTATGCCTTCATTTAATACTTAAATAAACCACTTTTGACAGCAGTCTCAGTTTAATTCTTTCATAGGACCGATTCTACAAACTCAGCACAGTTTGTTTTTTTATTCTTGTCAGCAAAAGCTTCCGATCTCATTCAAGCCTGCTGTAAAATGTCAGCGCATGGACATTTTTTTAGGTCCAGACTCTGGCTGGGCCACTTAGTAGGATGTTTCAGGCTGAGGTTTTCAGCAGCTACGAAATATGTATTTACTCAGGATTACATTTTATTTTCTTCATTCATGATTCCATATTCATGTGCTGGCTGGTTTCACTGTCTCTGCTGCAGGAAATCCTTCCCACAGAGTTAAACTTCCACTGCTGCTTTTAACTGTGGGGGGATGCTCTGGTTATTCCAGAGAATTTAGTTGTTTTTTTTTTAAATAATTGCTGAGTTATTTTGGGTAGCATTTAAAAAACTTACAGAATTTACATATAGTGCCTTTTATTGTTCCTTTCCTGTCACCTTCTGGTTCCAAATATTTTGCCGAACAGCTTTCACATCTTTCCTCAGTTCCTTTCTAGCAGGTCAACATTTTTGTTTGCCCAGATTTTCAACATGCCACACACCAGTGGTTCCCAAATTTGGGGTCAGGACTTTCCTGTGGGTTAGGAAGCAACAAGTAAGGGATTTGGAGCGCAAATATCATTTAAAATTAAAACTAGCATTCCTTGAAATTGTCTTTCATGCCAAACTTTTAAACAAAGATCTTGTGCGATCTGTTAGCGCTTGGAGTATGTGTTGGGGATGACTCTCAGCTACCACCACATCAAATTTTAGGACATTATCTGTAAAATTCACTAAGTTATAGTTACGTTTGTTTCTGCTATATTCAATTAACTGTGGTGGCCATCTTGAATTAAGTGGACTCCAAAAGATAATCAGTTGTAGATGTATTGTATTTTATTTAAGTGTGATTTATCTGTTACATTCAGGTCATTTTAACTCTCATATTAGTTATAATCTACCCAAATAAAATACGTGTTAGACCAAATTACTGGTTAAATTTCAACAGTTTGTTTTTACAGTGTACTTAAAATGACTAAAACTTGAATCCTGTTTAATTTTTTTTCATTCTCCTAAAACAGAAACGTGCTACACTATGTGTATAGAATAATTTCCACCAAATTTAGCTTGCAGGAGTCCAGGATGTTGGAGTTCCTGTGATGCCGTGAACAGTTTCTCCATCAGGCCACCTCGGTTAGAACAAACACTGCGGTCGGTGCGCATCACTTAAAATTCCTTCCTGGCTGACTGGGAGGCAGGCGCGTGAGTGTTAGGTCAGCTTGTAAACTTCACTGTTTACCCGAGAAGGCCCGATTCACTCATCAGAATGAATATTTAGGCGCCTGCTTGCTTTTCATAATGAGGGAATAAATGGTTCATGTCCTCTTGTTTGCTCCAAACACCACTGAGTGTCGGGGTTTATGAAGGGCCTCTTTGCAGCCTCTAACTCAGCGTTTCCTCTGCAGGAAACACCCACTGGCTAAAGCTCACGTATTAGAGTGAAGCTCGCTATAGAGACTCCTTGTTAACTTTATATGCTGTCTACACATTGTGACGTTTCCACAGATCCTGCAGGAGATGCTGTACGGCCCCTCGGTCGACTGGTGGGCGCTCGGGGTGCTGCTGTATGAGATGCTGTCGGGACATGCCCCCTTCGAGGCCGAAAATGAAGACGACCTCTTCGAATCCATCCTCAATGAAGAGATTGTTTATGCGTCTTGGCTCAGCACAGAGGCCGTGGATATACTGAAAGCCGTGAGTGTTTTTTTTTGCGAAACAGAAATGGTAAATAAAGCTGGAAGAAGGTCAGAACCTGCTGCTGGTTTTGACTTTTTGCCTATGCTGCAGTCATTCAATCATGGGAACATATTTCTGAGAGTTTCACTAAAATCTGTGTAGGGGTTCATGAGATATGTTGCTAACACACATACACAATCAGGCAATTAACTTGTCAGTTAACTTTTTTTATTTTATCATACTCTTCTTAAGCCCAATGAGAAAATTCATTCTCTGCATCTTTCCCATTGCATGTGGAGCAGAGGGCTGCCATCTTGGGCGCCCGGCGGGGCTTAAAGGGTTAGCAGCTGGAGGGCCTTGCTCAAGGGCCCACGGTGGGGCTAAGGAGGATGGGCGCCTCATCTTCCCCAGCCAAATTCTGGGTTAATCTCACACTCGCCTCTTCTAACCTCTGCTCCACCACTGCTCCCTTTTGATCAACGTTTGTTGAATAAATCCGAGGGACTATTTTACCTAAAGATTTAGCGCTCAGCTGAACACTTGAGCAAAAATTGATCAGCTTCCCAGGGTTTCCGGATCAGGGTTTGTTTATTGTCCATCAGACAAAGTGACATTCTCAGTCTGCAGAGTGATACGATAACTTTAGAACGTCTGGCAGCCAGCTGTTTGGCCCCAGGTTTGTTGCATAACTATATTAAGGCATGATTCACTGGCCAACCACGGCCCAAAGCTATAAATATGACATCTCCTCCCTCTCCCATCGCTCCCCCCTGAGCACACTTGTATCCTTGTTGTTCTGAAACGCTCGAGGAAGCGTCACGCCAAACTCCCATGCTTATTTGCCCTGAGTGTCGTGTCGGGTCATGGTGTGAATGGATTTGGAGGCTGCAGTTCTATTTTTATTGAAGGTTCATCCGTCGCAAAGTCCTCCTCGTGCTTGTTAGGAGCTTCATGGAGCTCAGCTGAGATATTGTGACAGAATCTGTGATCCATCACCAATATTGAGTTTATAGAGCAGAGTTTATTAAATGTTTATTAAAGATATTTAATTAGCACATGAAGCTATTATAAAGAGATGCAACTTTTTTATTCATTTACCTAAAAATACCATCAACTGTTGGGTGATACGTCGTTTTAATGTTAAAAATGTTAACACATTTTTTTAAGTACTGAGAAAAACAGTAGCACAAAATCAATAATTTATCAGTCGAGTGCTAGCTAACAATATTTACACGTTTTTGGAACTGGGGTTGTGAAAACATTTTTCATTCAAACATTTGAGTGCGTTAAAACCTAAACTGAGTCAGTTTTTTGGTCCCATTTATTGTCGAAATTCTAATTTACTCCAAACATCAAATATTAAAAATCAAGCAGCAGGTTTCCACTAAAAAGGCACTTTGTATAAGAATAAAACAGACTATTTGTCCTGTTGATTGGTTTCTGTCTAGATGTGTTAGAAGCCAAGTGAGAAACACAGCGAGGGAATAAAAGGTTTTTTTCTTTTACAGTAAAGTCTTTTTAATAGAAACCAATCAGGTGATTTGGTGAATTTGTCCTTTAATTCCTCTTCATCAAAGGATCAACAAGTCTTTACAAGTGAAGCCAGTTGATTAGCATTAGCTGAAACTGGTGACTCTAGTCAGATCTTAAACACACCTGTAGCTGCCAGTAGAAGAAGGTGATTGATGCAGCTTTTTAGTGTTTTTGCTACAAAAGACAAGCTAATTGCCTCGTGATTGTGATCTTCTAAAGTGTGCAACAATCCAGCTGCCTCAGAGTAACTTCTGCTGCCGTAAATCACAAAGGTTTAAGAGGTGGTTAAAGGGCTTTTAAATAAGTCTTGAGCAATTCTCAACTTAGGACAAAATAAAAAAGAATGTTCAGTTGCAAGTCAGTAACTCACAACAGGAAAAGCTATATTTTTATATTAATCACTCATTTTGGTTTACAAGTAATATAATATTGGTGTGTTTTTATTTCTGTCATCTCATACTTGCTGAGTCAGCATTCACACTGTTATCCCCATCTGTCTGTCTGTCTGTCTGTCTGTCTGTCTGTCTGTCTGTCTGTCTGTCTATCTATACTGCTTCTGCATACTTTCTGCTATTTTAGCTGTTTGTGTATCAAAACATTCAGCTCATTTAGGAGATGGATGCTGTGACTTGTTGGGTTTTGTAACTTTTATGCTTCAAATATTTGTTTATTTTGTCTTTTTGTTTTTTTCTACCTACCATACTGATACGTTTAGTTTTTAGCCAGCCTTTTGATACTTTTGCCTCGACTTTTGCTGCTTGTCTTTTAGTGTTTTGCAACCTTTATTCATTTAGCTACTTTTGGTTTTTAGCCATTGTTTGGGTTTTTTTAGCTTTTAGTTAGTGTTTATGCTTCTTTTAGCTTTAACAACTCAGTTTCAGGTTCTTCAGCAAATTTCAACAAACTCATCTTTCACACTGAAGTCTGCAGTCTTTTAATCCATAAAAAACTAGGAGCCACCAGACATCCTGACTGATTCTGTAACTTTTTGCCACTTCAGCTCTTAATAATCACTCTACTGACTCTGACAAACGTTGAGAATCATCTCTAATTACATACACGGTTTAAAGCTGTACGTTTGGTGCGGTGCTGTCGGGAGGAGCTCCTGTCAGTAACTCAGACTGAGCTGCTTGTTCTCACACCAACATTGCTGAGAAAATGCAATGTTGTTGGTATTTAATAGTGTTTGGATCTAGTACTACAAAAACTATCAGTCTTTCCAGTGACTTCAGGTTAATCTGCAGGCAGCTGTCACCATGGAGACAGAGGCTCAGCCCTGAGGAACGAGACGGTGAATCGATAATTATTTATCTTTTTCCCTTCAGAGGCGAGGTCAAGCATAGTAACTTTTTTTGTTTAGGTCGATCTGCTTCCTCATAACTTTTAGCCCACATCGCTCAGACTTTGTTAGTAGAGCAAGGGTTGGAATTCAGCAGGGCATTGATTGTTTTAGTTTCTGCAACACTGAGAAGTGGAAACATGTCAGTTGTGGGTTACTGTATGTAGTTTAACTTTGTCCAGTTAAAGCAGTGTGGGAGGTGCTAGACCAAACCCCTTTGTGTGTGTGTGTGGGTGTGTGTGTGGGGGTGTGAGTGAAAGAAAAAGAGTGTTCGGAGGTGGGGATTGACTGGATGGCATCCATCCAAAACTATATCCAGTTTCTTATTCTGCTTTAGAGTCATAGTCTCAGGTTTAAATATTATTATTATTATTTTATTATTATTATTATTATTATTGCCCGTTGCCAAAAGACTAAGGTGGATGATAAGGTTTTTGTCCATGTCTGTGTGCACCTGTCTGTTACCAAAATATCTTATATATCATTGAACGAATTTTAATAAAACTTGCAGAAAGTAATCTACAGGTCTTTAACTTTTAGAGTCAAACATATTCAAGATGGCCACCACAGCCATCTGACCTTAAAAACACAAAATGTGACATACCTCGATGAGTTTTACAGATACTGACCTAACATTTGGTGTGGTCGTAGCTGAGAGTCATTCACAACACACCCTCCGAGGGTGGCATGTTGCAACATTGCATTCGATTGCACCTAACTTTTTATTTCAAGGTTTGACCAAAACAGGTCAACGTAATCTCTCGTCTTTTGACTTCCACAGTTCCTGACCAAAAACCCTGTGCGGCGTCTTGGCTGCATACCGTCAGAAGGTGGCGAGAACGCTGTGATAAGCCACGCCTTCTTCGCCAGCATCGACTGGGAGAAACTAAACCACAGAGAAATAGAGCCACCTTTCAAGCCGAGGATTGTAAGTCATAAAGAGGTTGTAAGGTTTGAATTTGTGCCATCTTTAGGGCTGTGACACGTGCTTTCTGTTTTCTTCATCGTGCCCCTTCAGAAAACACCGGAGGACGTCAACAACTTCGACCCAGACTTTACTCAGGAGGAGCCCACCCTCACGCCCATCGATGACCCTGGGATCCCCGCCATCAACCAGGAGGAGTTCAGAAACTTTTCCTTCACCTCGCCTGAGCTGCTTGAACTCTAAAAGCCTTGAGCTTCATTCCACCTGTGTCATTCTTCTCAGCTTCTTTGAACACGTTTACGACAGGTTCTTGGAGTTTGTGCTGTCAACATTCCTCTGAAATGTGAGCAAAGGGTCAAGAAGTCAGAGATCAACAAGAAACTGAACTCAGATGCTCTCGTGATATCCCAGAACTTGCAGTTTGACCAGATTGTGAAATAACATTCAGATTTTACTGTCAGACGGTCTAATTGGCACACCCATACAAGTGCGTTTTGAAACGCTGTTGTGTTGTAATGAATTTGCTTCCTTTTACTTCAGATGAAAAAAGCACTTTTTATTATTATTTGTTTAATTTTTTTATGCTATGCTCTCCAGGTTTTGCTCATGCACTGCACAGAACCAACACCACCCCATTAGAAAGTGTGTTTGTTTTTTTTTAACAAGTAAGCCAGATTCCCAAAAAAATCAAAATTCCAGTTAAATCCCGGAAAGACTGATGGATGGATGAAATAGCTTTCCAGTGATGTAACCTTGCCTTGGAAAAATCCAAATTCACATAGACCCAAGCACTCTGTCCACTCTCAGACAAAAGAAGCGAAACAGCCCTTTAACTTGCTTACATAGAAATAAAAATCTAGGTCAAAACTTGTGTACACGTGTAAGATAATTAGTCGTGTGTATTAATTATTAATGGAAACTTTGCAGCCTGCTCTGTGACTTCCTGTGTAATTCGATCAGGCAGGCATGTTGAAGGCGATGCAGCTTTTCATTGGAGGCAATCTGCTGACTCATGCTGATGAGGAAGTATACACAAATCTGTCGATTTCTCCACACAGCTTATTTAAAAACAGAACCGTCAACAATGGTTTGATAGGGGGGAACAAAATGGTGTGCCTATAAATTCCTCAAGGGGTAACCATAATCACTCAGTCCTGTTCTTTTGACGCTCACTCGCATTCCCGCAGCGAACAGAGCCTTTGTAAGCTTCCAGGTCTGTGCTCAGACTGCACTGGAAGTGGGAATTCATTTCAAACATTCACATGCAGAAAAAAAAAAGCTGTATTAATTCTTTTTTTTTTTTTTACTGAACAATTCTGTTTCTGTGAGAAGTGAAAGTAAAAGGCAGGCTTTAAGATATGAACCTACATTACTGTAACAGTAACTGATTCTCTTGTAGGTGGCCTTGAGTTGTGCTTTTTTTTTTTTTTTTTTTTTCATTGCAGCCCAGCAGAGGATAAACAGGAAACCACACACCCACGTCAACACGGCCACCTTTGATCGAAACAAGAAGAAGCGGCAGATTCAGTCGCTCTTCTGAGCTGCGTTTAGATGTCTGTTACTACTGTGAGCTGTTGTCTGTGTGAATTTAAATGATTAAAACAGCAACACGAGAAGGAGAAGCTGAAGGTCTTGCAGTGGGACCTCCACGGACACGAACGAGCCGAACCTTCCAGGACACGGGTTGTTCCTGTTAGCACAAAGGAGGAAGTCTTCAGGCTCCACACGCGTTTATCTCCTCCACCACATGTCCTGTGTAGGATTGGAAATTGGCAGCTTGAGATACTGAATTGCATCTGTAGCTTTTAAGACCAAAACCAGATGTGTTTTCCTAACTGAAATGGTTTTTGTTTTATAAAGTTTTATTTATGAAATTTGAATCAGTGTGATAAATCTTGTGGTTTAATCTTTTTTTTAAACATCAGGTTTCTTTCAAATACATTTTTGATCTCTGTATCAGGACTTGCAGCGAGCTCGTAAACAAAAGCAAATTATAAGCTTGCATTAACTTTGTGAGAGGGTGTAGACAGAAATACACCTTGTTTTTGTTGGCACCGATGCGCCCTGTTTTGGCAGCTTCCCCAGGTTGTGTCTAATGGAGAGAGGGGAAAAAAGCATTTCTGAGTCTTGTCTCAGAGTTATTGATAGCTTCCAGCAGTGTCTCTTCACTGCCTTACAAAATCTCCAAATCACAAGCAGGTAATAAAACCATCTACCTACAAATAATAATTTTATATATTGACCCCCAAAGGCAAAGAGGGTGATATTTGTGCTGTTGTGTTTGTATGTCTGTACCATTAGCAAAATATCTTGTGAATTACTGAACGGATTTTAATGAAACATTCAGATGTAATGAAGTTGACAACTAGGCTACTGATTAACGTTTGGAGTCAATCTGAATCAAGATGATCGCCACAGCAGAACGACCCTATCAAACACAAAAATGATGATAACTCAGTAAGTTTTACAAACATTGAGCTAAAATTGGGTACGTTAGCAGCTGAGACTGATCCCCAACTTATACCGTGAGCACCAACTTCAGATCTGTCTTTTAAACTTTGCCAACAACTATTGAAATCAACTCTGTTAGCTGAATATCTTGTGAACCACTGAATGGATTTTAATGAAACTTTCAGAAAGTAGTCACTGGTTCAACAACTAGAACTGATCAACTTTTGGACTCAACCCAATTCAAAATGCCCACCACAGAAAATGGACTTTAGAAAATGCAAAAATGGATATAACTCAGTTTTATAGATATAATTATAAAGTTTGGTGTGGTAGTAGCTGACAGTCAACACATACTCCAAGCAATAACTGATGAAGCAGGATATCATATGAGATTGTGTCGTTATTTTTGAGGTTTGACCAAAATGGCTATAACTCTCATTTTTCAACACAAGATGATCTTATTTTAAAATTCTGGCATGAAAAGGCAGCGGGTGATATGCACTCCTTCAAGGAATACCAGGCCTTTAGTTTTGTCACTTGCTTTTGCCTCTTGTTCATCAAATGTAAACATGTTGGGCACTCGTGCCTCTAACCGTTGCTTCACATGACTGTATTTGTTTTGTCACATAAAGTTTCCAGTCAAGCAGCACCCATTATTATTACCATGACAATACAGTCTTTCATGTGGGTTTCAACACTTCCCTTTCAAAGCCACGGTAAAGGTGATATTACACACCAGAGCCCTTTAAGAACAGGTTCTGCCACAAAACCAAACAACAGGTGGTCTCCTTTTTTGGCTTTTTAAATCCTGACCTCACAGTGTTTGCTCTTAGTAGCAGGGGTTGGACTGTGATACTCACGGTATGATCAGGACAGAAAAAGCTGTGGTTTGCACCTCAGTCACCTTCCAGACATCCCAAGAGTTATTGGAATGATGAACTGGATAAATTGACCTAGAAGGGTTCACAGACTTGTAAAAGCTCTCTTTTGGGTTTCTATATGACATAAAGGCACGACCAGTCAGACAAAATGTTAGCTTCTTTAAAGCCCACCAAATAGGTTTGTTGTAGGAGTTTAATTTATTTTTTCAGGGTCATATTTTTATCTAAAGTCTTGAGTAAAGTCATTACTGTTAAATACAGCCCAGTGTTTTACAAAATGACTCAAGTCCAAGTTCAGCTCTGCTGCTTCACACTGAGGTGAAACCCACGATCCTTCTGGAAAATGACATCCAGGACTTCTCACTGCCTGACAGAACAACCAGCACGTGGTAAGTAAGAGGTATCAGAAGGAATTTATGGAGAATACTTTTGTCCTTTGTTTTAAAGAGTGGGCTTTTCCATCCGTCCATTTTCTTTACCCGCTTTTTCCATTCCGGGTCGCGGGGAGCCGGTGCCTATCTCCAGCAGTCACTGTGCGAGAG
>JAOXNZ010000002.1:12016391-12027158 GCA_028566095.1 Kryptolebias brasiliensis | reverse complement strand
ATTTGAAAAAAGAAAAAAAAATCAGAATCTATTTTTTTTGTTTTGCTCATAATCATCATCATAGCAAGATTTGTGACTTAATTACTCACTTAATGGTAGTCAGTTTAATACCATTGCTCCTTGCCATAGGGTTGAGTCTCTCATGCTTCTTTTTGCTGTTTAACAATAAATGGCTTTAAAAAATAAAGGTGCACTGGTTTTTAAGGATATTTTTTATTTTACACTTAATGCATTTTTTGGGGTTGTAGATTGGGTTTGCGAGGATAAAAATGACCTGAAAACCCAGGTAGAAATTATTTAATGCTCCAACCAGTTTGAGAAATTACATATTTTAAGAAAAAGCATTTCTTAAACTGGCAACAGTAAGTCTTTGTATTTGTAAAAATCATACTGGAGAACCATTAAAACCTCACATTACATCAAAAGGAAATCCATTTGACCACAGTCATCATTAGGTTTCACAGTTTTTCTCCTCAAACTAATCATGTGTTCATAAAGCTCACATGAAGATTACAGTGTTACTCTATGTATTCAGGAGTCACTCGGAGCTGAAGCAACTCATTTTCCCTCTGCACCAGCATGGCGATGTTGCTGCTGCTGCTGCGAACCGCCTTGTAGATCTCCTCGGAGGTTTTCACCTTCACCCCGTTTATCTCCACCACGACGTCTCCTGGAAGCATGCCAGCTCTGAAACGAGCATGACAGCAGTATGCATCAAAGAGCAATCCATACGTAACCAATATGTCACCTCTATTAATAACTTCAACACATTTAACATTCTCGAGGTGCACTGTCGTGAATAAATGGGGGTCATGTTGAGTTATGTTATAGTGTTCGAACTAGTTACCTGCTGGCCGGTGAGCCTGTGATGACTCTGTGGATCAGGACGCCATGTGTCACATTTGGGAAGGACCGGTCTCTGATCTTCAGCTCAGCAACGATGCTAAAATAGACAAAACAAAAAAAACAAATGGCGTTTAACACCTTCAGCTGCTGTAGCCTTCCTGCATCCTGCAGGCCTTTTTTACCTTGGTGTCAGCGTCAGCATCATAACTCCAATGTATCTGGGCTTCGTTCCTGATTCACCAAACCAAGAAGCTAAAAGAAAGACAAGAAAATAAAAAAACCTTTTAAAGGGACCGTCTAAATGAAATCCTAAAGCTATTAATTCTTAAAATATCGTCCAGTCTTACTTTTTCTTTTTGCCGCTTGATCGAGAAAACGCCTGACGTGATCAGAGGGAATAGCAAACGAGATCCCTGCAGTGACCTTCATGGTGTTTATACCGATGACTTCTCCATCCTGATAAGAGCAGATATTTGTAAAATAATGTGTTGTTTGAGGTAGTTCGTTCAAAAGATGGCAGAAAACTTATAGACGATTTAACCAGGTGGTCCAAAAATGACACTATTACTGTTTTCACCACATTAAATCTACTGTGGCAGGTAAAATTAAGTCAAACCCATTTAAACACATTTGATTTTGTAAACGTGGTTAAATATTCACCTAATCTTAAACTACAAAGTACTACATGTTACCAAAATTAGCTTTTTCCAACTTAGCTATAAACAAAAAACAACATATCTACATAATTGTTTGGTTTTCCATTTAATGATTCAAAACTAACAATCACTAAACCAGGGAGCTATTTGTGGTAAAATTCCTTTATTTGTCAAAGGAGTCTGGTGGCTTTAAATGCCTGTCTGGAAGGACAGTCTGAGGTGTAAAAAAAATCCTCTAAATACAGTGAAAATATTGACATTCTTAAATGGCAAAAAAAAAACATGTTTTGCTTGTGTTTTGAGTCAGTTTGCTAAACAGAACTTTTAGCTCTGAGGGTTTATTTACATTTTCCACAAGCAGGATCAGTGTTGATGGGTGTGTCCAGGAAAAAAAGAAGTGTTTGTGGGTATTTGTTTGTGAAAGGAAATTAGATCTCATGACCAGGTAACTCTGCAATTCATACTTCTTTTTCTACATTACACGGTAATATATATATATATATATACACACACACTTGAAGGTGATGAAGATTTATGATTTAAGAAGGAACTGTGACTCACCAGATTAATCAAAGGACCTCCAGAGTTCCCAAACTGCAAAAAAAAAATTAGTCCCATGTGACACGAAGAAACAAACTACAACTGAACCAGAGCAACTCTAATATGTTTATATTTAGAAATATGTAAGTACCATTAAAAAGAGTTAAACAGCTAAAGATGAATTTAGAAGTACTCACATCGATGGTTGCATCTGTCTGTATGTACTCCATGTTGGAGTTTGACAGGCCCAGCTCCTTGCTGCCTCTCTGAGCTGAGCTGACGATCCCTGATGTGATTGTGTTTCGCAGAGCGAACGGACTTCCCATGGCAACCACAAACTCCCCTTGTCGAACGTCGGACGACTGAGCGAGTTTGAGCGTGGGTAAAGGGTTCTACCAACCAGGAGAGAGGAAACAATGATAAATTGCAAGAACAGAGCGTCCAACTTTATCTCTGCCCAGGTTTTCCTCATTAATATGACTGATAGTTGAATTGCCTGATCTATTATGGAAGATAGATTTTAGGTCAACCTAAACACCACATTACTGGTCCTAATAGGTAAAATGAGCCTTTTTCTGCAGATTGTGTGAATCACAGACTTATTTTAGTTTAGGAAAACCTAGAAGCTACACAACAGGACAAACAAGAGGAAGATCAAACTGATGACACTAAACACTTTGACGCATTATGTGCAAATAAATAAAGTTTCTGACCTTGTGACTAATTTATGTTCTGTAAACCTGAGGGGCTTTTGCCATCTAACAAGTCATGAGATCTCAGGAAGAAAGCTTTCTAAACTGCAAAGACACAAAATATGAAATAAACACAAAGTTTAAAAATTTAAGTGTCCCTCACTGATTGATGAATCAACCTCACTTTAAAACTGAACCATCAGATTTCTCTAGTTTTCTGTCTGTGACTAATTATGCTACATTTAATATTTCTATTTTGTTTCCCTGATTCTGTTACAGTGATACTCTTAAACCTCTGCTCCCACCTTCATTTGAACAAACACTGGCTCAACTACACAAGAAGTAAACTGTTTATTTTCTGCTCACCTTTGGGGTGATTCTGATGGTGGCGATGTCTGCCTCGGGATCAACGTCCTGCACGGTGGCGTTGTACGTGTCTCCATTGGTGAGCTTCACCCGGACTCCTCTCTTGTTGGCCACAACGTGAGCGTTGGTGATGATGAGGCCATCGCTGCTGACGATAAAACCCGAGCCGTTTGACACCGGGACTTCTCTTCCTGAAAATGGATTTCTGTAAGAGAACAAAAATAACTTTTAGACTGGAAGTAAAATGCATTATATCCGAAGAAAAAAAAAAGGAACAGAAACATTTGTTGACTTCCTGAACTTTTAAAATATCGTGTAAAAAGTCCCTCTGCATTTATTGTTAAACTACAACAATCAGTACATTTGACTAATAAATGATTTCAGTGACCTTTGTCTTCAGTATCCCTTTTCTTTTTGCTAAGACTTGATGTGAGGAGCTTTACTTTCACAACAAAAATGAAGCTTATTGGTTTTACAACATGTCTTGGACGGATAAACAACTTCCTACAACTGCAGTTTGTTTTTAACAAGCCAAAACTTTGACTATGTCAAGTTATACATGTTATCACTCTTTTATATACAATAAATGTGGACAAATACATATATTAGTTCTTTTTTTGTTTATTTAATCTAAATTTTCATCTTTTAGAAAATGCAATAAGAATCGAGTCTGAAACTACAGATGTTTTCAAAACTCCGTAGGAACCCTGAATGTAGTTTGATTTATGCGCTTTCAAATATTCAACAGATTATTGAAGTTAATCAACATAAATCACCTGTTAATTTTGTCATTTTAAGCAAATATAAATGATTTATAATGACCTGTGTCATACTAGGGATATTGATTAATAGTAAAATCAGACTTCAGCCTGATTAATGCACTGGATATTTCAGTTTCTGATCATAAAATTATTGTGTAATCAGACACATTCTTCAGTGGAAATTGTGAATAATTTCATCAAATAAAACTCCGCTGACATGTGAGCTATCAGTGCTGAAAATAAACTCAGTATTTTTAGGTAGGTACATGCTCTTTAGTTGTGCATAATGCTACTTCATACTGTATTTACATGCCAGATGTGATGAAGAGAAAACCATACAACAAGACATTAAAATTACACAAACTTCCTGATTATGAAGTTGTGCTTCTGTATTAATACTCCATATTTATCATTTAGTATATTAACATATATCAAGCTCAAATACCAAACAAGTATTTCCAGTAGGAATATTCTTTCAAAGTTTTGTAGAGATAGTTTTAAAGACCTGAATACTTCTTTCCCTCACCTGCCCATGATTTCAATGTAAACAACAGCTGGGGTGGACTTCTCCACTACATCTGCTATAAAGTTGTATCTGAAGCGGGGGCTGTCGGGTTTGAAGGGCTGAGCACAACGAGCAGAGGGCAGGATGAGTCCAAGAAAGCCTCCAGGTGATTTAGTGTCTCCCTGCTCGTCCTTTCGGCTGTCCAGAAGCGCCGCGCCGCAGATCCCCAAACCCAAAGACACCGACCACAACAGGGACGAGGTGCCTTTCCGACCTCCTCCTCCTCCTTCACAAGCAGGGGGCATTCCTTCAAGGTCTCCATTTTTACAAACCACAACAGAAGACACCCGGCTGACTGCCTTCAGTCCCGGAGTGTGAGCCCCACGGCTCTGACACTGTGTCCTTAATGCTGACAGAAAACACCTACTGACAGAACTCACTGCCATGTTGCATCACTCAGTCACAGTTGGAGAGTTTTAACCCGGAAAAACAACACTTTACACCCAAACACATGCGAACTAAGGGAGGTTTTCCGCACCAGTGGTAACATTGACTTTGTCTACGTTAATAAAAACAAATGAAATATAATACTCCCTTTAAAAATCGCTCATTTTCTTGTCCAAACACCGACACCTATCGCACTCAGGAAATTTCAACTGCGCATGCGCCGCTGCTGTCTTCTTCTACGCTTTAAATCCAGACGCCTGTATTTTACTGCGCTCTACATGAGAGAAATACTCGTCCTTTTATTTTGTCCTCGGCTTTTCTAGTTTTTTATTTTTATTTTATTATAACATGCTGAGAAATGGTAGGTTTTCGACTTTAAATCATTAAACAGAAAGAAGATAGAAAAGCGGAAGTGACGTTTTGTTTTGGAATTACGTCACGGGATTCTAGCCAAAGGTAGCAGCGGTGGGAATTTTGAAAATTGCGGGCTATCTAGCTAGCTGTTACTTCGCGCATCGATTAGTTCATCCCCAAAGCATGGCGTCGTATAATTTATTAAAACCAAAACAAACAGACTTTCAATCTCCCGCCAAGGTGTTTGCGAAGCTAAAATCGAAAGTCCAAAAGGAGCTCCTCGCGAAGGAGAGGGTTTTTACATGCGACGATTCGCTGTACAGCGTTAGAGACCAACATGGAGCAGCTTTCCACTTCCCCAGGAAGAAAGCTGCGAACATATGGACGATCGACGAGCTCGAGAAGAACCAGAGGTTCGGTTCTTATCGCAGTGAAGCGCAGGCTTTGACTCTATCGCCCATTTCCAGTCCTCAGAAACCCTGCGATTGTTCTCGCACAGCACTGGAGGAAAAATCTCCAGTAGCTGACGTACGAAGAGGCAGAGCTTTCCTGGAGTCGACATCTGTGTCTCAGCCTCAGATCGGAGACATTGTGTCCAGCAGGACTCCGGTGAAGACGCAGCCAGGAGAACAATGTGGAAGAAGTGCGTTTGATAAGAAATATGCCCCCTTCAGTTCAGTTTCCCCAATGATGAACAGGCTGAGGAAGAGGAATTTAGAGCAGAGGGGGTCAAATAAAATCAGCAGAACCACCGAGAAAAGGAGAAAACCTCCTCCCACTGAGGATTACACCCACAGCAACACTTGCATGCAGGATTTGGGTACAAGTAGAGGATTCCCTGCTGATGAATCAGAGATTACCCAGGATGAATCCGTGCTCCCACAAACAAGATTTGTCTTAGACAAACGTGAGCTATGTCTAGTTCTCTGCCTTTTGTCACCATTAAAAGGAACAAAAAAATAAATAAACACAATAAAAATCCACCCAAGTTTATTGTTTTTTTGTTGTCTATTCTGAATAGGTTGCAGTGTCCTCTTGGAGAGATTCAACAAAATGTCCCCAGCCAAGATGTTTGCGTCCATGAAGGAGCGGGAGAACAGAAAGGACAAACAAGAAGTTCACAACAGCAGCAGAAGGGAGCTCTTTGAAGGTGATGAAAATATATGTTTGTTGAGTAAATGCAGAAATTTTGTCTTATAATAACAGTAAATCTTTTTTTTTTTTTTTTTGCAGGGATCTTGCATGAGTCCAGAGACACTCCTGTCCCTACGGCTCACAGTGTGGCTGACTCAGAGGAAACGACCTTAAAAAGCAGTCCTGAAACAATGGTGCCTGTCGTCAGAGACAGAGAGGACTCCGCTGACAGCCAGCCAGACGCTGATGACTCCGAGGATGCTCTGATCCCTGCTGCGCCGTCACGGCCTGTTCTGCTGGAAGACCCGCTTGTGCTCAACTCGCCCCAAATCTCGATACCAAAGAAAGACAAGGACGTGTTCAAACGCAACCACTGGCCCCCGCAGAAAAAATTCCCAGTTGTGAGTAGAAGCAGAAAAGCGACAAAAATGGACCTTTAAGGGTTTATTTTATCACACTTTCTTTATTGAATTGTTATAACATTAAGTGCACATTTAATTGAGCAATACTTTTTTTTTGGATATTTACTAAAAGGTGTCTGTTTTTGTTGATAAAACATGTAAATTCACCAAAACGTTTGGGTTTGCAGACACATTTAAGAATGTATTATTTAGTTTCAGCTGGACTTTTCTTAGCCCAGCTGTGTTTGTTTGCAGGACAGTGTGATTTATCTTAAAAAGTGGTTCCTGAGAAGAAATCAGAAAGGCTTGTTTGTGGATGGAATCCACGGGTGAGTCTCTCTGGAAACAGTCATAAATTTATCATTTTTAATTTGCGCTGAAAGTTTAATCCGATATTCTGTGCATGTTTTGTTTAAATGCTGACATTATGCTTCATTTCTGAAATAACAAACTTTTAGATTTTGTGTAGAGGTGTGTAAACTGTGGGGTTTCTCTGTTCCAGGGAAGACAACATACCGTGGAATAGTAACATCATTGTGGAAAGAGTTTCCAATTTGGTGCTGAAAACTGTCTCCGGCAGGGTTTACATCTTAGTTGGGAAGATGAAGATGAATCTTGCCTCTGGTAGGCATGTTCATAGAGTGTTTTAACGATGTTATAAGTGCATGAGTGAATCGACTAATAACATTTTTTGCGTCTCACTTTTTGCCCACAGATTTTCCAAAGAGGTTTTTAAAAAAGTTCATCTGTGGTTTTCCTCCAAACTGGAACACTCTTTACGAGAAGTTTCTGCTAGAGTCAAAAGAGTAAGAATATTTCGCCGTCACAGAAAATGATTACTTCAGAGGTAGTTTTATTAATTTAGAGGACTACATTTATGTGTTCCAGTACTGACACAAAGAACAACAACAAAGAGAAGCCTGAGGCCTCCTCCGTCAACCAGTCTGTTAAGAGACAGACACAAAAATCCTTAAAGACACGTAAGTGCAGGACGTTTAACGAACTGGTCGGTATATGTCAGCTGTTTTAACAAATTCTGCCAATTTTTCTTCACTTTCTGATCTTCTCCAGCTGCTTCCTGTCCCCCTCCCTCCTCCTCATCTTCCACACAAGTGACTCGAAGCGGTCGAGTGATCAAACCACCTCTGGAGTATTGGAAAGGAGGGAGAGTCATTCTCGACGCGCACATGAACGTTACCATCCATGAATGTTATGATCATAGTATCTCTGTAAGCACGCAATGCTGTGACCTTTTCAAATATGCGCAGTTGTTCTGAGAGTGAACGAACGTATGAAGTGAGTTTATTATCCTCGCAGGAGCCCTCTACGATAGTATCTCCAAGCTCGTCCAAGAAGCCGGTCCGAGTGCTCCTGCCCAGCAGTGAGGGTAAGTTTGTCGAGAGAAGTGGTGTTTTGGTGTTGAGATAAGCCGTGAGTTTCACAACAGACTTCTTTCTGTTCCCCCAGGTGTGAAGCAAAGTGAATCAGACGAAGAGGCGTCGGTACCAGTGAGGAAGCTTAAAGCTCTGCGTTATCGAAACGCAGCTGAGAAGCCTCCTAGTTTATCTGAATCCACCAGTGAGGTGTTTAAGGTCCCTAAACAGTGTTCTGGTAGATCAACAAAGTCCAGTCGAAGGCGCCCACAGCCAGCGATGGAGAGAAGAGCGAATGTTGTTCCAGAAAAACCAGGTGACTCTGAAAAGTTTTCAACACTGAGGTCTCTAAATCAGACAAACAACACCTACAGACCGCTGACGAGAAGTTATAGATGGACTCTCACAAGTTCTGAATCTCCTCCTGTCGCTGATGAAACATCAAGCCGTCTGTTGTCTGCTGAGGAGTTTCCCAGTAAGAGAAAGAAGAGGGAGAAAGGAACGGACAGTAAGAAAGGCGAGGTTTCTAACCAATCCCAACCAGATCACAAGCCTTCATCGAGCCAGCCGTCAGAGTCCTTGAAGGGGAGCAGGAAAGAACTGAGAAGGGAAGGCAGAAGAGCAAAAGAGCACGACAAAGCAGAAACAAAACTCAGTGGGCGTAGATGCACCAAAGCATCACCGTCTGGAGTGGCACCGCTTAGCAAGAAGCGCCATGCAAACAAAGGCAACACTGTCAGTCCACAAGACAAAGATGAAGATGAATGGACCGAGGCGGAGCTCATGAAGCTGCAAGAGTAAGTTTAACTCTTACAGGATGAAAATGATCCACAATCTGGATTTTACCAAATTTTAAAAAATAGGTCAAATAAAGCTTAGATTGACAACAGTTGATATATTTTACTGTCATGTGTTTAACAAGAAGTAAGCCTAAATTTAGAGGAAGGATGTGGAAAACTAAGTCCATCCATCTTTGTTTTAACCACATCAGTGCGTCTATTTTCTTTTTTTTTTTTTTTTCTTTTTCCAGGGCTGCATCCTACTATCCAAAGCACATAACAGGCTACTGGGCAAAGGTGGCAAGGATGGTAGGAACACGTTCAGCAGAGGAGTGCCACAAGCAGCTCACGTCGCAGGGAACATCTCAGAGTCCTAAAAGAACCGAGAAACACACAAAGAAAAAGGTGGAGGCATCGAAACCTCCAGGTAAATAAATACAAGTCGTTGTTTGATGCTGAAACAGACGCCACATGAATCTGATCGATCTTCAGCCTGTAAGCCTTATCTGTGTGGTGCTAATGTGTTGACTTATACTGCATGAGTGGAAATCACACAGTTCATAGCGATGTGTTATATGGCTGGTTTTGTCCTTAAAACAAAGAGTCGACGTCTTCAGAAGGAAACATAACAACACGAATGATTTAGAGGAATTAAAAGAAAATGACAGCTTTTTGTTTTCTTGGAAACTTCAGTGAGCAGAGTGGTGTTTTGTATGCGCTGCCTGCCTTTATTATTTGAAACAAAACGAGTTGTGAGTGTTTTTAACGAGTTGTGAAACTGTTCAGCGACGGAGCGTCCGGTCATATCTGCTCGATCGGGGACCTTGAAGAGAAAGCAGCAGGTGCGTCAGTTCCTGGAGGCTCTGCCCAGAGAAGACGTGGACGACGCGTTCAGCTCGGCGTACATGCAGAACAAACGCGTTGAGGTTCGTCTCCTCCTCCAGTTTATCTGCGACTATTACACTACGGTTAAAGAGGAGGAACTAACTCGTCCTCGTTGATGTGCTGCTGCTCAGATTCCCGACATGTGTCCGAGCGAGGAACAGGACTTTGAGCTATCGGAGCTGGAGCCTCAGACTCCGATGTCGTCGCGTTTCCCCGAAGTGAAGACGCCTCAGTGTTTGCACATCACTCCCAGCATGATCGGCTCCCCCAACGTGTAAGAGCTTAAATTCTGCACTTTTAATGGTCATAGCTGACTGCAGGCAAATGACCTCTGTGCTTCTTCTCTTTCTAAAGAAATAATGATGACAAGTACGTCTTTCAGCTGCAGAAGAGGATGAAAAAGAATCAGTTTAACATCTGCAAGACCACACGTTCCTCAAAGGTACGAACGTCTCCTCGAGTTCATTATTTCATCATTTTTGGCGTTTTGGTTATGAATTCACACAGAGATGCTTCGTTTGTCTCTTTCAGAGGTTCACGCCCACGCCGTCAGTTAAAAGAACAGTTCGGAGATGCGGTAACACAGGTGGGCGTCCTCGTGTGTTCATTGTTGCACAGCGGCTGTTTATCTTTACAGGATGACCAAAATAACGCTCAGTAATCGTAATACAATATACAGCAGCTAGGTTTCCATTCTGCACCGATAAACCTTAAACCCAAGTTTTGAGCATGAGTTTAATTAATGCCACTGTCCTTTTTTTTTTTATTTATTTGCTAGAAAATGATACATTTTTCGTTTGGGAGATGTTCCCAGGAAACGATGGAGAGCTGTCTGACAGCAGAGAGGAAGAGGACTTCTACTTCTCCGACGACTGATTGGTTTCAGAGCTGAAGTGTCTTTTCATTTATCTTCTTTTTTTTTAATGAAATGGTTTATATAGTTCAAAATAGAAAGAACAGATTGATGAAAAAAACTGTACATTTTTACAGTCTTTACCTGAATTATAAAAAGTAAACTTTTTTTTTTC
>JAOXNZ010000002.1:11961365-11976327 GCA_028566095.1 Kryptolebias brasiliensis | reverse complement strand
CATCTTCTCCAGCAGCTGCAGCTTCTTCTTTTTTACAGCTGGGTTTAGTAAACACATCCAAATACTCAGGACTGACACAGGCGGGTGCAGGATCACGATAGACAAAAAACAGATGAAGAAAAAGCATCATCAGTTCGTACTTTTGGACTTATCTGTGCCAAACAGAACTACTATCAGCAGATCCACTGAAAACAATGTCAGCTGTTAATAATATTGCGTCCCAAAAGACTTCCTGTTTGGTTGGTTTTGCTTCCTCTGTGATTTTCTGTACAATTTTAAAGGTTTAACTCATTTAAAACAGCATTTGTCTTTGCATCCACCCCATGTGCTGCCAACCCAGCAGTCTGATTCTTCTGGAACAGGACAGCGCGTCCATATGTCCTTTATGTTGAGTAAAACACGATGAGCAGTTACAGAAAATAACAAATCCACAAAGCTGTTTTTTAAGTTGCTGGGATGGCGTTATACTTGAAGGTCGTTGTGTGAGTACAACAAAAAGTGTCTAATCAGTGGCCATTGTTTTAAGGACGTTTAATGAAAAGGTGGCCAAGGTATTATCTTTAATTAATCACGGACTAAAGGTTAGAAATACGGTGTAAATGTCAAGTAACAGTGAAATCAGCACACAGACCCTCCTAATTCCATCACTTATAGCTCTTTAAGTGCCAGCTGGGCCTCAGGCCTGCTGTCCTGGATGCTTTCTATACACAACTACTCCTCCTCTTCCTCAGCCTACCTTCTTCTGAGCTGCCCTGCTCTCATTGTGCCACTAATCCTCATCCTTGAAGGAAGCCAACCCTTCCGTTCAGAGGAAAAACACACCTCAAAAGATCCTCTGTTGATCTTTTGAAGCAGCTTCATGGTAAATGAGTGAAACGGCCAGCTGAAACGCAAGGACTTTTCGACCGAGCTCCGAGAGGTTGCAGTCGATTTCTAGAGTTCACGCGGTCAGATCTAAACCGCTGGTGTTAGCCCCTTTACCCCACTCCGCTTCACATCTGTGCGAGAGCTGAAACAAATCACAACGAGCCGCTGTAATCTGCCAAAGCCATATTATGCACGGACGTCTCTGTCTGAAATATGATTAGGCTTTTGATAGTCCCACTCATTCAGACATGCCAGTTTAGGCTTCTTTACACCTTTTTTATGTCCTGTCTTCTTACACATACATGATGCAATGAGTCAGGAAAAAAAAAAAAAAAAAAAAGCTGAAGAGACGTACAAGAAAACATCAGCAGCTCCAAAAGTACACCAGTCAGTTAAAAAGCTAAACACAACACAGCTCCAAAAACAGAGCCAAATCCAAGTTCTTGTGCGAACAAACAATCTTACAAACGCTTCTTCAAGAAGGAGGCAGATTACGTGGTCTGAAAGCTGAGCCAGGCTTTAAAAAGAAACACTCGAGAGCGAAGAGGCAGCATCGCCGCCAAGCTCCGCTTTCTGACTCATATGACTCCAAAGGCGCGGAAAACACACAGGAACGTGGCGATGCTGAAGAGTAACGCGGCCTTACCCAAAGTCCTCCGGAGAGTACATGTCACCGGAGGAGACAACGCCGTCCTCGAGCTCAGGATGAGAGGAGATCTAAAGATTATGGAGGAGAGGGGGAGGTGTGAGCCTGAGGTGACCGAGTCCTGCACATGTTTGTCTACAACGCCGCGCTCAGTCGTCCCCCTTCTTCACATCCTCTAAAACCCACTACGCCAGCAGAGCCTGCGACACACAGAGAGTAGGAGGGAAGGAGCCAGAGAGGAAGATGAAGAGTGTTGCAACAGAGTGAGAAAAAGGGAACGCGAGAGAGGGAAGAGCTGAGGAAGCATGTGACCACTGCAGACCAGTCACTTCTCTCTGCTGCCGCCTTTCAACCTCCAAGAAGTCATTTCCACAGGATGGAAATTACACGTTAGCTCTTTTAGAAAACAGGAGGGCTTTTCTGCTTTCCTAAACCAGGAAGCCTTCTAAAAATAGCTTATTGTGCATGCAGTGCAGAGAAGAAAACGAGCACAACAACAGAACATTTGCAGCTTTCATAGAAGACCAAATCTTCCACTTTTTCATAATTAGTTTTATATGTCTTAAAACAAATGTTTCTCTGTTTTCACGCGGCTTCATCAGCTTTTTGTCCTCCACCAGGGGTCCATCTGCCTGAAGCAAACGTTGACTATTAAGCTGCTTTTCCACAACGAGCCGAGGTGCAGGAAACAAACAAGGAGCAAAAGAGAAGATTTAGAAGACTTCGGGAGCTTAGAAACACCAAGAAATGTGCAGTTTGGAGCAGAAAAGGTACAAATATAAGAACAATGAGTGTTGGCTAGACTTCTTGGCTTTGCTGAACTGCATTTATGCTCAAGAAATAAACGCAAAGTCACTGGAATAACTATTAACACTTACAAGTGTTTTGAATGACGAGACAGGGTTTCATACAGACCACCAGTTGGTGGCAGTGATGCACCTTGATGTTTGCTAACCGCCAGTAAACACCGGCAGAAGGAAAAGAAGTCACGTGGCGTGGGGAAGGCCTCTTCAAATAGGCAAAGTCAAATACTTAATCCGACCGTCATGGCTTGCACTTTATTTTGAAAGGATTTTAAAGTGGAAACTATGCACACGGGTACGCTCGGCCGATCCATCGGACTGGTGAAAATAAACGAAAATAAAGATCCCCGGTGAGTTTTAGACTGGGGGGGGGGTTCAGCTGCAGGACTTGAAGCGAGTGTCCGTGCGGACACGGTTATTATTCCGTTTTCTCTCCTTCTAAACAGGGATGAACACTGACTTCACAGGCTTTCATTTTGAAGGGTTTTTTTTGTAAAAAGTGCGCCAAGAGTAGGCAACTCTTTGAAGCTGCAGGGTTCACGCAGCAGTGTGAAATAAATTAGATCTTGCTCAATATGGCACTAATGCATATCTAAGTATAAGTTGTGCAAATGTAAAGCTTGTGACATGACGCACACATCGGATGAAAACAATGTTGACAAGCGGTACGCCGATGTCCCCCATCGCTGCGGGTCTTGAATAATGAATGTTTTTAGTTTCGGACATGAGTGTTTTTCCTTCTGCTGGAATTCAACAGGACATTCGAATATACGTCCTTTAGTCTTAATATTCTTTGATTCCAGGAACTAAAGCATTACGAGAGACACTCCTGCGGTGCCCGATGGCGTTTCGGTGCAGAAACACGTTCACGTGCGTTTCGAATCGACCAAAACTAACTTTACAGAAAGTTTTTCACAAGGGATGAAGTCTTACAGGACATCTGTTGTAGCAGGCGGAGGGAGCAATTTTATCCACCGCCAGCTGCAATGACGGAGTCAGAGGGTGGCCACCATATACATATATATATAGTGGTGGCCATCTTGGATTTTGATGTGGCAACCCAATTTTTGATAGCAACCTTGCTCATATCTAGAGGCATCCACAGACCAAAATAGAAGTCGGTACGTCGCTTATTTCTCAAGTTATCCAGCTCACAACATGAACTGGAGGGTCCCCCCCCCCTCCTTGCGTTGCGACGGGAACAAAAATGGGTCAAAAGGAGTGAAAACTGAGGAGGAAGAGGCCTCGCTTGGCTGTAAGTGCTAACCTGGGAATTCCAGGTGTTCGTCAGTGAAAACCTGGAGTAAAACGTGTCGTGGCTGCAGCGGCGCTAACTCACGTGGAGCTGCTCTCAGGTCAGTTCAGATGGTCGCTCAGCGCGGCTCAGCGTTCTACCTTTGCAACAATGAGTCACCACAACGAGCGCATCGGGAATCCTGCAGCAGTAATTCTACAGGACAGACGCCTCGTTGCACACACACACACACACACACAGGTCCAGAAAATGCTTTCAGCAAACCAAAGACCGCTTCTGACAGCTGCACAGTGGAACCATCGCCATAACGCACACTAGTGTGCACATGCACACGTGTGGTTATGCACATGCTGGGTGCTGCAGTAGGAAGGAGTCGGGCTTTTCAAACTCTCTGCTGCTGCCACAGAAGAGCCAGGTCACCTCGCCGTTGCTCGGTGGAGATTTAAGACTTCCCTTCTGGGCTTGAGTCAAAGAGCAGACCTGTCTCTGGCAAAAAGAAACACACAGGATGAGACACAAGTAGCTGAGCTCCACAGAAAGAGAGGAAACAGCTCCTCGCTCATCCAGCTGGACCGAACCATACGAGCCTGACTGTCTGAGAGGGGGGAAAAAAAAAAAACAACAAAACAGCTTCTGTCTTTGACTTGGATGATGTTCGCAGGAAGGAGGTGAACTATTTGGATTCTTCGTTACGTGGCAACATCTTTGTTTTAAACCAATTCGGTCCCACTCTCTTCTCCCACCTCTTTACCACAAGACAGGCGGCCAAAGGAGGCTGGACCGTTTCTGAGCGGAGCTGTCAAAATGAAGCTCTAAAAAGGTGCGAAACAGAATGGTGCAGGCTGCGGCTACGGCAACACGGAGGAGTCACACTACGGAGGGGAGAAACATGAAAGGGCTGCAGCAGAAAATAGAGCAGAAAGCAGGGAGTGAAAGCTGAGGCAGACAGAGGGAATTTTATCTGGATACAGACGGATCCATCATGGAGCTGTGTGTGTGTGTGTTGGGTGGGGGTCTGTTAACCTGCCTGGCAACCACCAGAATAAACACCCCCCTCCTCCTCCTCCTCCTGCTGCCATAAGAGCCCCTCACTTATCCTCCCCCCTCCCCCTCCCCCACACCCCGCAGAAAGGCACATATGGCGGCGCATCATTCAGAGGCCTTTTTCTTCCACCATGTGGACAAAATGCATGATGCTGTCGTTTCCATGACAACCTGATTCTGGCCTGCATTCAATGCACAGGGCGGGTCCGGTGGTGACAATAAAAGAGGGAGTAAAAAAAAAAAGCAAAAAAAAAAAGCAGGGGTTTAAAACACTGAACCTCAGGAGGCCGCTGGGACGCATTTCTTTCTTCTTTCAGACACACTGTCCTCTACGTGGGGATGAAATGAGCCCCGCTGCTTTAGAGGTCTTCCTGCAGACGGATGCAGTGTGTGGAGACAGAGAGACAGAGAGACAGAGAGGCAGAGAGACAGAGAGACACAGAGACAGAGAGGCAGAGACAGAGAGACAGAGAGAGGCCAGAGCGCGAGCGCCGCTGCGCATCTGTCATGACTCGTCAAACGGAGCGCGTGGCGCTGGCCGCGGCTTACCTCATTTCTCCTCCTTTTCTTCAGCCGGAGATGAAGCCCTCAGAGGCGGCTTGTTCCGCTGTCCGTTCGGTTTCTACTCCCGCTGCGGCTCCGGCTCAGCCCCCCCAGCCTCCTCTCCTCCGCTCGGCTCCCTCCCTAAGCGTCTGTGGATGAACTCGGTGCTGCTGATCCGCGGGGTGGCTCGTTAAGCGTTGTCCTCCTGCCGCTTTGTGCTCCGCTGGCTCTGCTGTCCGCGCGCGCCGCAGCTGCGGTTCCGTGGGTCCATGTTCCGCTCGGTGCCGGACGGTGAACGCTGGTGCTCGGCCGCCGCCTCCTTCACGCCATATTTCCTTCCCATTCGGAGTATTTTGGTGAGGTGGAGAGATTTGAAGGGGTGGTGGTGGGGGGAAATGCTAATACGGCGCGAGGAGGAGGAGGAGGAGGAAGGAGGAGCGGCTCGAGGCTGCCGACCTGCGGCCAAGACGCGCACATGCAGCCGCTGAGGTCCCCCACGAACCCCACCCTTCAGACCCTGGAGCCCCGGAGCCACAGCCTGACTACAGGAGCCGGGAAGGCTTTCAGCTGCTCTTCGTGTTGTTGCACAAATAGAAACATTAAAACTAAACGACCTGAGCTGCTGAAAGCTACAAGAAGCAGAACACTAGCTAAAGCGTGAAAGAGCAAAACAACAGGTAGAAGCTGAAAGAAGCGAAAAAAGCCAACACGTAGCAAAAAGCTAGCTACAAGTTAAAGTAGCAGAAGGCTGGATAAAAGCTAAATGTAGCAAAATAGTTGATAAAAGCTAAAGGTAGCACAAGGCTGGCTAAAAATGCTAAAGGCTAGCTAAAAGTAGCAAAAATGCTAGCTAAAAATACCAAACAGCTAGCTATAAACTAAAGTAGCAAAAGGCTAGACATAACTACCAAAATGTTGGCTAAACATTTAAAGTAGCAAAATGCTAGAAAAAAGCTAAATGTAGCACAAGGCTAGCTAAAAACAGTAAATGCTAGCTAAAAGTACCAAAGGCTAGCTGAACGCTAACATAGTAAAATGCTAGCTGAAGGTAGCAAAAGGTCAACTTAAAGTCAAAATTAGAAACTGACCTGCTAAAAGTAGCAAGATGCTAACTAAAAACAGTAAAGGCTAGCTGAAAGTAGCAAAAAACTAAAAAAGGGAAAAGTAGACAAATGCTAGCTAAATATAGCAAAAGGCTAGCTACAAACTTAAGTAGCAAAATGTTCAATAAAAACTAAAAGTAGCAGAACAGAAGCTAAAAACTAAAAATAGCATAGAAAACAAAATGACAACAAGCCGAAGCAGATTTCAAAGAGAAGAAAGTTTTTTAAGAAATGCACCTCAATGCATTTCTATGGGAGAAACATTTGTAAATAAAGTTAAATATTTTGAAAAGTATTCAAGTTAAGGAAAAACAGAAGTCACCGCGCCCGTCTCCTGAATGAGCTGAACGTTTTGATATACAAACAGCTAAAATATTACAAAGTATAGACTGCAAAAACGTACTGAAAAACAAAAATAAACAAAAACAAGACAATAGTGGGGAATGCTGAATTCACACAATAACTACAAAGTAGTAAGTACTTTTTGTAAACTATTTTGTTCCCAAAGAGGGTGGAAAATCAATCAGAAAGAACAAAACATCCATTAAAACGTCAACAACAAAAAAACATTTATGATTTGTAAATATTATATAGCTTAAAAATATTTACTTTTTGTTTCTTTATTTGTGAAATGTTTTTCTCTTTTGTGTTTTCTTGTCTTTCCCCCTCATTTGTGATGGAGGTTTAGTAAATTCCGCAGTTTTCGATGTTATTGTGAACATTTTAAAAACGCTGTATTCAGTTTTGTTGCTTCTGTTGCCTTTTGTGCGTCATATTATCTTTTGGGGGTTTTGATAACCCCTTCCCAAGAATAAAATCTTTCAAACAAACCAAAAACAAACAAACACCTTAAAGGATTTCTGTTGCTTTAACGGTAAAAGGACTGTTTTGTCAGCAGTTGTTGGGTAGAAATACTGTATTCACTGGGAAAATATAAAGCTACTGTAACTAAAAACACAGGATGACCGCAAAACACAGCCAGTCCTCCATCTTAAAATAAAAGTTATGACAAATGTTTGATTTTATAGTTTTTTTATTTTAGCTTCAGGGTATGAAATCATATTCTAGTCATTTTCTCTGTGATATTTTGCAGCTATTCAGTGCCATAGTGCACATTTGGAAGGGGGGGGGGGTTGGTTGTTCAAAACAGCTCATCACACAAAACACAAAAAAAAGCAGACAAGGTGGTATTAAAAGAAACACCATGAAAGGTATTTTCAGTTGCGTTTACTTTATGTCACATGTCAAATATTTAATAGGAAGCCCTAAGTGTTAAGCGGTAAGACAGGGTTTTTGTGGTTTTAGCTGAAAAAAAAAAAAAAAAAACAACCCCAAAAACAATCAGCCAACCTTTAAGATTTCAAAACAACAAGCAGCAGCAGCGACGTTCACATTGAAGACTTCTCAGATCAAAAATAGCTTTTAATCGTCTTATTTTTTTTTCCGACTTGGTTTGCAGCTGACCATTTGACAGCTGCTACCTCCCGTTTAACAGGTTTTATTGAAAAAGTCGAATGACGTGAAGGTCCATCTGGTGCCGAACAGTATATTAGACCTGCAGGATGTTTGTCAGGTGGAAGCAGCGCATTAAAGAGGAAAAAAAAAAAACCCACGCCCAGAGGGTTTGGTTCTGTTAAATATCTTGCCAGAGGCTGACGCTGGACGTCAGACGTTTACAGTGTGACGGTCTCGTCCTTCGTCTTCGCGAACTGAGCTTAGAAACAAAACAACGACTAGATGTGAGGAAAAACTCAGTATTTGACACTTTTTTTTGTGAATTTGAGACAGTTTCAAAACCTTGTTTGGTGCCTACAGGGAACAGTTTTAAAGGAGAAGAAACTGGCAGTGAAGGATTTGATATATATTCAATAAATAATCTGGGAAAAAAGTATGTTTTTAAAAACATGAAAGCACAGATACTCAGCTTATGTTTAGATGATTAGATACAGTATATTGCCAAAACTATTCACTCGTCCACCCAAATCACCGAATTCAGATGTTCCAATCCCTTCCGTGGCCACAGGTGTATAAAATCAAGCACCTCGGCATGCAGACTGCTTCTACAAACGTTAGTGAAAGAATGGGTCGCTCTCAGGAGCTCAGTGAATTCCAGCGTGGTGCCGTGATAGGACGCCACCTGTGCAATAAGTCTAGGTGTGAAATTTCCTTGCTACTAAATATTCCACAGTCAGCTGTTAGTGGTGTTATAACAAAGTGGAAGCGATTGGGAACAACAGCAACTTGACCATGAAGTTGTACGCCATGTAAAACCACAGAGTGGGCTCAGAGGATGCTGAGGCTCATGGAGCACAGAGGTCACCAACGTCCTGCAGAGTCAACAGCTAGACCTCCAAACTTCATGTGGTCTTCAGATTAGCTCAAGAACAGCATGTAGAGAGCTTCATGGAATGGGTTTCCATGGCCGAGCAGCTGCATCCAAGCCTTCCATCACCAAGTGCAAAGCCTCAGATGCAGTGGTGCCGCCACTGGACTCTAGAGCAGTGGAGACGTGTCCTCTGGAGGGACAAATCACACTTCTCTGTCTGGCAATCCACTGGATGAGTCTGGGTTTGGCTGCTGCTAGGAGAACGGTACTTGTCTGACTGCACTGTGCCAAATGTAAAGTTTGGTGGAGGGAGGATCATGGTGTGGGGTTGTTTTTCAGGAATTGGGCTCGGCCGCTTAGTTCCAGTGAAAGGAACTCTTAATGCTTTAGCATACCAAGACATTTTGGACAATTTCATGCTCCCAACGTTGTGGGAACAGTTCGGGAATGGCCCCTTGTGGAAGAGTTGAAGCCATTATAGCTGCAAAGCGTTGGCCAACATCATATTAAACCCTATGGATAAGAAGGGGATGTCACTCGAGGTCATATGAGTGTGAAGGGAGACGAGTGAATACTTTTGACAGTATAGTGTATCAGTATGGTTTGTGGGAAGAAGCCTCCACTGCTCTTATGATATTCACCAAATTCAGCCATTTTGACACATAACAGCTGATGCAAACTAATCAGTAACAATGAAACCACAGATGAGTCAAATAATCGTGCCTCTGAAAATTTCTGAGATGCTTTTTTTTTGTCTGATATGTTCAGAAGAGAAAAGGGCTTTTGCTTTGCTTCATTAGTGCTTTCCTGAGTCGTTAAATACAAAATAAAAAGGTAACGGTTAGAAAAATCCCCGCGCTCCGCTCCAGCCATCAGTCCGGATCGGCACCGACGGCCGCCTCGAATCCAGTATCTGTGGCGCAGAAACAAGAACAGCGTGGAACCCAAACGGTCCAAATGCAGACGTGAAGTCGGAGCCTTTGGTTCTGTTTGGTTGGACTCGTTCTGTCTCGTGTCATCGCTGACAGATGTGAGCGGGAGGGTTTTGATTTTACATGTAGTGTGAAGGAAAAAAAAGGGTGATTTCAAGCATCTGCTCATTACGCCTGTGAGCAGAACCCTCGGTCTCTCCTCTCAGTGCATCTCAGTTTGGTTTGTTTTACTTCAGTTCAGTACAGTTTGGTTCTGCTTTCCGTTTGGCTCCCTCAGACTATCCTCCACTGCACGACGCTCATGTCCTTCCCACCAGTCGACACCAGGTAGCTGTCGTCAAACAGGAAGGTCACATTGGTTACGTGGCTGCTGTGGCCGCCGTAAACGTGGCTGGGAGCCTGAAAGAGACATTTAAGAGACAAATCTTCAAAATAATCGACACAAAAAACCGAAAAGACGATAAACAACTCATCCGTAAGAGTTGGTTTTTACCCTGAACTGCGAGCAGGGGTACGAGAAGAGATGGACCTTCCCAAAGTCATCCCCAGTGGCCAGGAGGCTCCTGTCGCTGGACCTGCACGCTGCGTTGATGTCGGTACCGTCTGACCCGTCGGGCCACAGCCCTGAGAACGAGCAGAGATGACCGAATGAATACCACGGCCCAAACACATCCGGGGCGGAAGAGGAAGTGAGCCGCTCGCTTACCAAACACCTGGAAGCCCAAAGTGCAAGTGTAGGTGGCCCAATCGATGTCTCTGGTGGTCTCCACACTGACCACCTGTTTACACACCGATGGGATCCCTGGAGACGAGAACAAACAGGAGCGTGTGCTGCGCACAACTCAAGATGGAGAAACTTGGTGACAGACACAGTGTCAGCACTCAGTAAAGAAAATTGATTTAATCTTGAAAATACTAAATCGTTCAAAAGCCTAGTCTCACCCGGGTCAAAAGACGTCAAATATACATTTATTAATATATTTCTTAAGGATCATAAAATTCTTTTTGCCTTATAAACTCACGTTGTTACAAATAATTGATTCATTCATTCGTGGGAAACAGGAAAAGCTGCCTTACACTCTGTTCATGTTGCAGCATTTTAGGAATTATTATTGCCCGCCACCAAAGGTGAAAAGGCGATCTGAGCGATGTCTTTATTTGAACCCGTGATGTTAGAGTGATGGGGGAACGAGCAGCGGCTGTACTTACAGTACAGTATCTCGTAGTCGCCCGAATTTGACACCAGGTACTGGGAGTCCACTGACCAGTCCAAGTGGGTAATGAAACTGGAATGACCCTGACAAGAAATAAACAGGAGCAAAGTTAACGTAAGAGCAAACATTACATTGGTTTCAGCGTGGAAGTAGAAAAAAAACACAACATAAACATAAACGATCCTAGAAACGTCAACAAACCGACACAGAGGCGTGTGACTCAGATACCTGAAGCTGCGAGGCAGAACAGACAGAAGTATAAATAAAGCAAGTAAAAGAACCAATGCAGGCGCTCACCGAACACTTTCCAACACGACTGTATTTCCTCCCGTTTTCTGCCACAGCGTAGATGTAGATGTAGTTGTCGTGGGAACCGACAGCCAGGAAGTTGCCATCTAAAGAGGACAGAATACAGGAAGGAATGCAACTTTTTGAATTATTCACCAGAGGAAACAACAAGATGTCCACCTGCCTAATATTTCTTCTCCTGACGGGATATGAACAAAGAGGAGGGAGAGTCCTGGGAGTTTCAGATATCAGGACTTTACGAACCGACCCTCAGGCTCTGTGAATTATAGGATAAGGTCTCTGTGGATTGGATTAGCTTCTCACAGATGTCATCAGATCTCATCAGAGTCTGTAGGCTCCTCAGAGTCTTTGTTGATCCTTTTCCTGGAACAGTTTTTTTATTTTTTATTTGAACGCTCCTACCGTGACATCCGTCCAAACGCCTGGAAGCACCTCATTGTGACGAGATGAGTAATGTTATTCCCTTTACCATAATATTGTGGCAGACTGTCACATGACTCAATAGGACAGGTATAGTCTTTCAACAAATCTCCACACGCTTCAACCAGAAGATCAGCCATGCTTTAACACACATTTAAACATGTTTTATTATTAAACCAGGATATCATCCTTTGAATTCTCCCCTTGGTGTTATTAACATGCAGGGCTGCAAACACTAATTTAGGAGTGAGACAACATACCTGGCCCGTAGCGCATGACAGACAGCTGTTCGTTCCCGTCTGTGTGCATGGTGACTAAATCTTTAGAATCAGTGTCCAGCACCTGCCACCTGCAGGATCAGCGATACAGTTAGCTTTGTATCAGCTTCAAGCTAATGCAAATCTTTTAAAACTATATTTTCAACCTAAGCAGCCAGTGGATGCGTTATATGGATGCATTTGTACCTGCCAGTTTGGGTTCCTATGGCAACCACAGCTCCTGATGGGTGGAAACCTGCTGACTGGGCTGTATCCTGTTTTTAAAAACGAGAGAAAGACCCAGTTATTCAAAAACACGTTTTCAGATTTCTTGTTTAATTTAATTTCATTGCACGGTTCTCCTTATTCTCAAGGGCAGTAATCCTCCTTAGAGGCCAATTCACGGCTTGTAATTTCCCATGAATAACCCCAGGGGGCGGTGTTGGTCCGACCTACTTCCAAACTTTTAGTCCAGATGAGCTGATGGGTGCTGGAGTCCCACAGACAGACCTGCCTGTCATATCCACAGGTCAGGAACTGAGACTTCCAGGGATGGACAGCCAGACCCCACAACTCATCGGTGTGACCCTGGAAAGGAGGATATATATTTTTTTTTAAACAACAACAAAACAATCCTATAATGCCCGGCGGATGAAGTGACCTCAGACAGTCATGTCTACCTGTGTAATAGGGATGAACTCTCCATCCAAGCTGCCTAGTAAGACAAAGTTCTTGGTGGTCCCGATGAGCACCGTCTCCCCTCTCCCCTCCGCTATGGTCCGGATGGGACCAAACGCTTCAGGCACCTGCAGAGAGAAACCAACGTTTGCTGCACGCAATGCCGCCTAACCTTTCTCTGCATGATGTCATTTGCATAAAGCAAGTGAATCATAAATAAACGAATAGCTTTGTTGCCATAACTGAGCTCTTTAAAAACACAAGCCTCTATAAAACGTATGTAACGATGAACTGGGATGAATGGTCTGTAGTGGTGTGACTTCTGGCTCGTTACGTCAAGGAGTTAATTAAAAAGAAAGAACTGGAAATAAAATGCAACATTTGTTATATACGTGCTCGTTTGAAACAGTAAAGTTGAAAATGAAAATTTACTTTAATACTGTAACTGCATAGAAGAGTTACTATTATCCCACTAAAAAGGTATTTTTCTTAGTTCTGTTTCAGTTGTAGTAATAGTTTAGTATAGATAGAATAGAAATTTCTTCCTCTTAAAAAAAAAATCTAATGAATGTGTTCAGCAGCAAAGATTTGTGCATCTCTAACAGATCATCAACATGCTGTGGAGTTCTAACAGCGCGACTCCTTTGAATCTTGTTTAGTCCACACGCGTCACGTGTGCGTTTTGAGAAAAATAAAAGGATTTTGGTTTCTGACCTCCACTGTGTGGATCTGCTGGTAGCCGCTGTCCCATGAAACGAGCCTGCGGTCCTTCCCTCCAGACACCAGCGTGCCGTTCCTCAGCATGCACACCGCAAAGATGCTGCCCTCGTGGGCTCCTTGGATGACGTGGCCGATGCGATTAGTGCCTGCGTGACAGAGATGGGGGCGAGGTTGATGAGGGGGCAAGGCCAGAGGGAGGACCGATTACTGGACTGGAAGACGGGCGAACAGAAGGGTAATCAATAGATAAAACATGCAGAGAGCTGTGGGATCTGAAGAGAAGAAGTGCTCTTCTTCCATTAAAGCGCTCACAAGATGCAGCTCTGGGTTATTTTTAGAGATCTCCTGACAGCTCCTCCACCGTGAGCCGTGTTTGAGCTCGTGACCACTCGCCGCTTTACTCCTCTGGTTTGGTTTCGTGCTTCTTTAAAACTTGCCGACACACTTGAGCATCCGACTCACAGCCGAGATGACTCCCAGTTACCTTTTCCCCACACCAGGATGTTTCCACTCGAGTCTCCAGTGATAACGTCTCCATTTTCTGCGAAGTTCACACACAGCACGAACTTGGGCTTCTCTTGTTTCTGCGACAAATACAAGAAATAAAGGAGCTGTTTGAAATATTTAAACCATCACTGATCATTGCAGGCCGTATGCCTTCGAATCAAACTTAAATGCTTCATGAGCTATGAGAAATCGTGTTTATTTTTCTATTTTTACCTCGAACAGTCCTTGCTTCTTTACCAATGTGCCTCCTTTCTCCAGGGTCCAGAAATAAAGGTGAGACTTGCCACAAGTCACGATGATGTTGCTGTCAGTTGGGTGAAAGTCTGCAGCAAACACCGACTCGTTGGAGCACTGAGCAGATACACACAAACAGAGCTCAAACAGAGAAACAGCATCAGAGGAGATTACAACTGTGTGCTTTAAAACACACAGACCTTAGCTTCAGTCAGTCTGTCCTCTCTCTGCCAGTCCCAGACAGAAAGGACATGATCATTGGAGTCGTCTACAACGCAGAGAGTGTTTCCTCCGTTCTAACATCAAAAGAAAGGGCAGAAGAGAGCAACAGAGCACGTCAAGAGACCAGAATCTGGTGACAAACGGAGCCGAAATGGTGTTGAAAACGAGTCGGCTGTGGTTCCGTACCGACTTGGAGAAAGCCAGGCAGACGAGTCCTCGATCGAAGAAGCCCGCGCCCAGAATGTGGAGGGTGTTGAGGCTGACCGAGTCCCAGACACGAACGTGAGGGGCCAGCTGCTGTCAGGAAAAATGATGCCCCCAACATCAGGCCAGGTAGACCATTTGTAGCTGCAATGTTCTTTAAATAAAAATTAAACAGCCTCTACGACAAATTAGATGCCGAGAGGTAAAGCAGCAGAGCTCTTACTTACTTTTCCATCTGATGAAGTGCCTGCTACCTGCCCGGTTGCTATGGTAATTTTATCAGGATGGACAGCCAGGCTGGTGAAGATGTAAAAAAACCCAAAAACAAACATTAACAAACAGGAAGCTTTTTTCACATCAAAACATCCTTTTTAATAAAGATGAGCAACATGAAAGGCTGCACGCTGTCTGCACTGATGCTTGACTGGAAATGAGACACATTTCTCCTGCTTTAGGTAGAGTATCTGCAGAGATCTTTTGATTTGTGAAACAAGCTGTCAGCCTTCTCTTGACCTCTGAGTGGAACGGCTTAAGTTTATCATCGCTGTGTTAAAGTTTTCACTTCCCTTGCTTTAATGGTGCAACTGGAAAGAAGAGTGCATTTCCAACCATGATGCTTTCCTCTTGTGTCCCTCACCATTTGATGTCGTCTGTGTGTCCGGTGTAGTGTCTCTGCAG
>JAOXNZ010000002.1:11932690-11944591 GCA_028566095.1 Kryptolebias brasiliensis | reverse complement strand
CACACACACACAAACGTGAAGTCAGAGGATATATTTGGAACAGGAATTCAAACGCTGCTGCTTTACATGCCTGATTGTTTTAGTAGGTCACGAGACGAGGCTGCAGGAATGTGTGTCAGAGAGGAAGAAAGAGGAGAGAAAACCTGCTTGATGTAACATTAACTGGCTTTTTATTTGTGCCAAAACGTTATTTACGCTGGGTCTTCCAGCTCTCACAGGTCAAACCGCACATTTGAATGTCACAAGAGAAACTAATGCTTCAAGAATCAAAGGCTCAGGCTTGGAAAGGGGGAAGAATTGTTTTCTCTTGTGTCGTTAATGGTGAAAACAGCCCATTAGCTCATCACCGGTCAAGGATTTACAAGAAAACAGAATAGAATGGCAGCAAGAAAACAGGCCGCGCAGGCACGGATAGTGAGCTGGTCGGTTTAATGAGCCCTAACCGTTCCTCTTTGTATCTGTTAGCAGTTAATGGCTCACGATTGAGCAGCGTTACAGAGAGAATGTGCCGAGCGAACCTTATCAGGGGAGAAGTGAGAGAAAACGGTGGGAGATAAGATGTTAGAGGACGGGGGGGGGGGCAGCTGAAAGTGCCCTGCTCAATGTCTGACTGAGTGGAGCTTAAGAAAGAAGAAAATAATCCACTCAGGGGGCGTTCGTACAAGCTCAAACAGAGAGCAAGAGGGAGTGGGGAAGGGAGAGGAGGAAGAAAAGGAGGGTTTTTGTTTTGTTTTTTCAAATGGAAGGGGACACGGCTGGATTGTGTTTGAGGCAGAGGAGCTGCACAAAAAGGAAAAAGGTGTGTTCCCTCACCGACACGATATTGGAAATCAATCCTGGGTCATTAAATGACTCAGCAGAAGCAGCTGAGTGAACCCTCTCAGATCAATATTTATCAGGCCGCTGCCCTGAAACATGTAGCTACAGATGAGTGATGGAGGCGCATGGTTTCCTAATGCTCATCCCTTTTATTGCGCAGTGTGGATTTTGAGACTGCATCGGGTTTAAATGTGTTCGTACGGACAATCCAGAGATATTGGTGAAATAAAAGCAGATTTTTTTTGGGTAATTCCAACTAAATAAAAGAAAAAGCATGAATTGAAACAGAGTCACCACTGCAGCTCAGACACTGTCACAAACATCTTGTTTTCCTTTTAAATCCTCCATCCTAAAATAATGCAGCAGGTAAAGCGAGCAGAGGCTTAATCCTAATCCCTTCATCTGTCAGCGATCAGATGGAGGCACCTACAGATGCACGGCCAGGAGGAAGAGGAGGAGACTGGCTGGAGACGTGTCACATCAGAGCTGTGTCAAAATGTCTCCAACAAGCATCAAAGGAGCTCCCGTCTCCCTTGATTTCTGTCTTCAAACCTCATGTCTGTTCCACCCATCTGCGCTCTCACTAAAGCATACCTCCTTTTTTTCTGATTTATGAACTCGCACTCCTGTTTCTCTAGCCTCCTGCTCTGTTTGTGGGTGTCGGGGGGGGCCACGTATGCATATCTGATCCCAAGCTGAGCAGCTCAAAGCTAACTAAAGAGCTGATCAGATCTGTTAGGATGATGGTGAACCTGAGTGTGTGACCCTGCGGGTTGAACTGCTGGGGGTGAGCTGGATTGACGACAGAATGAAGCCAGACGTTGACGAGCAAAGCAGAATGTTAACCCATGATTTTGCTTTTTGTTCAGAGCCCAAACTATTAAATGTGCTGGGACTTCTTGCAAAAAAACCCAGCTCTGCAGCTGCAAAACTGACTGAATTGTAGCCATTTTTGTGTTTGTTAAAGTCCATTAGCTGTGGTGGTGGTCATCCTGAATCATGTCAACTCAAGGTTATTTTTGACCTTTGGGAAATGGTTGTGAGAAGGCAGACAAAGCAGGAAACAACTGGGATATTACTCGAAGGTACTCGAAAGAGTTCCCTTTCTGTCCCTTTCTGTCCCTGAAAACGGACGAGAGGTCCGATAAATGAGCCTCCGTGAACTCAGTTTGAAAAAAACGTAATCTCTATTACAAGTAACAAAACTAAATGTGATTTACGGCAGGAAACGGCTTCCCTTCCTTCGCTTAATGTAATCAGCTGGGATGTCTGTGCGTCTGAGGGGGTAATGGGGCTCATGTTCATGGAGCCTGACCTCCCGAGGACAAAGCGCGCCGCCTGCTCGTGTTTCTGTGGTTTAGCTGACCCAGTCTCTGAACATTAGTCTGGTTGGATGCTCCACAACACACGAGCCAGCAGAGGGGCAGGACGGCAGGGCAGCATGATGTCATTTTGGCCTATAGGCCTCACACACACACACACACCTACTGGTCCTGTGAATGTGCAGAAACACACTATAACTGCTCCGACTCATAAAAACACTCACAAAGTTCAGCTATTTTGAAGCAAGATTCTTTGGAAAGGTTATGAATAAATAATATCCTACCTGTTTCAGATAGCTCTTAGAATGAACTCAGTTTGGAGAAATGAACTCTATTTTATGCATCTTTACATCATTGCCAGTTTCACATAACGTGGCTTTATTGCAGAACTATCGTGATAATCCTACAGGAAGTGCAACAGCGAGCTAACCCTAGTGTTCAATGTAAACAGCTGGATAATGAAAAATAACAGGGATGGAAAAGTTTGGAAGACAGTGTTTGAATGAACCACTGCGAAACTTTAAAAGATCCAAACTATGACTTTAGGCTCACCCAATAAGGCGGTGAGTTGGAGGAATGTACAAGATTGTTTTCTGTTTCGCGGAGTGCGTGTGTGTGAGAGAGTGTGTGTGGAGGCTGGAAAACCCCCCGGTGGCAGTCCCTGAACAGCATGCCTCATCTCAGTCGAATGTTCGATCACAAGCTGAGAGCTCCACCAAAACTTTCAGCTTCTGAAAGAAACGCAAGGAACGTACAAAAAAAAATGTAAAAAATCTAGCTACACCTGCCACAGCACTGTGATTGTTTGGAGCTTTAAAGGCCAGTCGTTTCCTCAGGGAAACTCGTAAAACCCCCCCCTACACCTTTACAGTCGCTGCTCCGCCTGTTTTTCAGGTCAGTCAAACAACAAACGCCAGCATCTTTTCTCCCCAGTGCAGACACATTTTTTTCCTACGCTGCTGCAAGAAATCGCTGCTCCCGGACCTAACAACGAAAGTCAACTCAGTCGACCACTTCACCTTTCTCAGCTTGTTGCAGGTGTGACATTTTCAGAATCAAATAGGTTTTATGTTCCCAGGTAAACCTTCCAAAATGATCAAACACAATCCTCCTGTCCTCTGGTTTTGGGTGACTCACGTTTCAGCTTTGTGTCTGCTCTCAGTTGAAGGAAGCAGATCCATAAACGCCAGTTTCAGGTCATCAGTCAAGAAAACATCACTTATAGACCCCCACCCCCTTCAAAGGAGCTACCTCCACACAGTTCCACATCTTTGATTTCCTTGCTTAGATGATTGCGTTTCCCTCGTCTCGGTGGCTGCTGGCGCTCAACCTGTGCAATAAATGTCATTGATTCTTTCAATATCTGAAAAGTGGCACATGTGCTGCACTTCAGCAGCAATAGCTGTCATGGCCGAGTCAGAGAAACGTACAGTTTGAACAAGAGAGGGGCCAAACTTTGGTGGAAGAAAGATGAATCGTTCACCCTTTCTATGACGAATACTGTTGTTCAGGTGAACAGAAACCCCGTCTAATCTGTCAGACGCGGGTCATTGTGTTGGGTTTAATCCCCTTTGTGTGTTTCTGAGAGGGTTGTAGTCTGCAGGCGTGTCAGCACTGATGGTATCAACAAAACTGTAGTTAAACTGCATTCATAAATAAATAAATAAATAAATCATTCCCCCACAATATATTTTCAAGAATATTCCCAACATGGGACCCTATTTGAGCACAGCTGGGTGATAAATCGAGAGCTTTGGGGACATGAACCCTAAAACTGCTGCGTCATCCAGTCCTCCTGTTTCCCCGAGTCACCCTCTCACACCCACAACAGGCTCGGTTCATCCTCCTACCAGGAAATACATCAAACAGAGAGCAAACCGCGAGCAGGACCTCTCCCGCTGCGTGTCTCCTTCAGCGAACTGCAATCAGCCAACAGGGGAGGAATTCCTCCCCAACAGATCGGCACAGGGAGGCTGTTTCTCCTCCTCGTGCCGTCTTTGTTCAGGAACAAATCTGCAGCGCAGGTTTTGTGCAAAGCCAGGAGTGCGTGCCTCGGCGCTCACGTACGTCCCGCTTGTGTAAAGTGTTAAACTAGTATCCTAAAGTCACGCAGAACTCCATCTTAACTAAAACTGCTGAAACAGCTCCTGTCCCCCCCCTCCCCACACAGACACACACACACTGGGTCTCAAGTCGTCAGCTGGTGGCATGTCAACAACATGAAGCAGGAGGAGGAGGAGAGGCTGTGATGGTTTTACCGTTGCAGAACTGCAGCAGCGACGAGGTGTCGTACAGGCTGCTGTAGCTGGAAAACCCGTCCTCCATTCCGCTGTCCTCGTCTCCGCCGGTGACTCCTCAGAGAGTTGCTCCTTCACAGGGCGCTCCCTCCATTCACTCCGCACGGGTCACGCTCCCTGGGCGAGTCACCATGGCAACCCCATTCACTTCGATTATGCCATGTGTAAACTCTCTCTCTGTCTCTTCGTCTTTAAAACACCCACTGTCAAAAAGTCCTGAAGCTGAGGGCTGACTGGAACAGACCACCAGAGTCTCACAGGAGGAGGATGATGATGCTGCTCCTCTTTCCTCCTCCCTCTGTTCTCCTCCCTGCTGCAGCTGTGTGTCTTTAGCTCTCACTGATCTCCGGCTGCAAAAGCAGCTAAAAAAAAGGGTCTGGGAGCAGCAGCAGCAGCAGCAAGCAGGCGGCGTGTATGTTTGTGTCAAAAGCTGTGTGAGTGTTCAGATAATGCTGGGACAGCCCAGCTCTCTCCTCCCCCCCACCACCATGTCACGCAGGGTGGACGAGTCAGAGCGCAGGGGGGGGCTGGGCCTGCCGCAAAGATCCTCCTACTTTGCTTAGAGAGGAGAAAAATACAGGAAACAAACGAACAGGGCAGGGTGAACGCAATAAAAATACAATAAAACTGATTAAAACAGACAGAAGAAAAGAAAAGTCTAAAGAAAAGAGCCCAAGGGAGGGTTGGAAAATGCATTGGAGATGAGAAAAAAGTGAAAACAGAATGAAGAAAAAGGTCATAAAAATGGCAAATACGCTGCAATCAATTTACAGCCGGAAACTGGCAGCACATGATGAGTTCAAAGGTACTCGTTGCCATATTTGTTTACCTACACCAGCCTGATGCAGGTCAGTCACATGACTCCAGCTTCCACGTAGTTTAGCTGAGGGCTTTGTTTACGCCGAGCGCGTACCCGCATTTCAGAGCTGCACAGCAACATCACAAGAAAACCCCTGGAGTGAACTCCTTTAAACCGCACCATCTGATTTAGTTCAGGATAACCTTTAAACGTTTTATTTTATAGTTTGCAACGAGTAACTTTACATTTGATTCTCAGGCACAATCCCCAAAAAGCCTAATTATTTTTTAGTGTTGAGACAAAAAAAAAATAAAAAAAATTAACAAATAACTTGTTTATTGCATAAAATCGAGGTAACTGTTTAAGTTAGGTTTAGGCAAGGCATCCGATAATCTGTCCAAAATAATTAAAAATACCATTTTAAACGTACAAGGCTATTTGCAAAGACCTTTAAACCTCAGTTTGAACTCTTTTGGAAGCTCTGAAGCCCTAAAAATTGATAAGATGCGCTCAGGGTGGGGTACTAAGAAATACAAGACGTTTTGTATTTTTTTTGTATTGTGGAAGGTAAAAAAAAAAAGCACACAACCACCCAAAAAAACCTCTTGGTCACGAGCGAAGGCTATAACGGTCATTTACAGGTAGGCACAAAGAGGCAGGACTTGGGTTTGTAGAAACTTTCAGATCATAAAAGCTGCTCCTCTTAAGAAAATGGTTCAGACGAACGAATCGGAGTAGTTAATTTGTAGGTAATGAGATGAATTCATCAGAAAAAAGACACAGCCTTTGGTCCTGAAGACTATCACTCCATCCATCCATCCATTACTTTTGAAAACCTTTAATAGGAGCTGAATAGTGTCCGATTATACAACCAACATTCAAGGCGTGTCAGTGATTCCGAGCGAGACTGCAGAGCAAAGCCAAACAGGAACAAAACATAATAAAGCTACGTCCCAGCTCTCCCGAAGCTAGCACCGAACGTTTCAGCTGAACGTTGCCAGGGCTAAACAAGATTATCACTCCGAGCTCTGTCTGGCTGCCTTATCTGGCCTGCTGCAGGCTGAGCAGAGGCTGAGAGAGCCCTAAAACAAGGACAAGAAAGGAGAATGGGATGGTGGTGGTGGGGGGGGGACCGGAGGAGAAAAAGCAAAGTGCTTGAGAGGAAACCCAAATTAAAAAGTGAGGAGGGAGTTTAGTGCAGAGGGGGAAAACCCTGAAGGGGGCATTGGGTGTGTTTTCAAATTGAGGCTTTAGACTTTTGTATGAGCTCAAGAGGAGGGATCTCTTTGCATAATTTATAAGCTTGAAGGGGGAAAAAAAATCAGCTCAGGGAAATCAGAGTCTGTAGCCTATATTCATGTTGGAAACACTTCCCCCCTTTTCTCCTCAGATCCCAAGATGGAGCCGGCGAAACTGCTCCAAACAGACAGGAAGACACTGGGAGGAGGACGAAAGGCCTCCCTCGCTGGTTTGCCTCAGCAGACGGGCTCGCGTCGAGCAGGACGACGCTCTTTCTTGCCTATTATCTGTCAGTAAATCTCGATTTGTCAAAGGTGACGTGGCTCGATCCGACCTTTAGGGAAAATGAAAGCAATTCGGTGATTTGAACAAATGATTACTTGCAAGGCCCCCACCCCACCCACTCACCCTCCCCCCCAATCCGGGCCGCTGACCTCAGAGCTGTCTCTGAGGGAAAAACACTTATTACACAATAACACCCAGCCTGCAGCAGACAGGCTAAGCTTCACAGCAGCCAGGATTAGGAAGAAAACAAGGAAAGACGAGCGCTGCTACCCGTTCTGTGGGAAGCTGCTCCTCGCTTTCCATTCATATCTACAACTGAATGTAGAAAACATTCAAGACTTCTGCAAGAATGAGATGGTTTTAGCTGCCGAAAAGCCCCAACATCCTGCTCTGAAACTCACAGTAAACCTCCACTGGGTTTTGTCTGAGAGGCTCAGATTATTTGGCTGGTTTGGTGTCTAGATTAGGGGCAGGTCTGGCCTTTGTGAGAGGAGGCAGCTTAAACTGGGATACATTCCCACCAAAATCCTCTCCCCCCCCAGTGTCCTCCATCCCACCACCCACCCACATGCGGGGGCTACACTCCACCTCCAGCCCAGCTTGTGGGAGGCGGTGGACACTGCTGCTCACTAAACTCTGTCGTTTTCAGTCAATTTGAAGCATTTTAGGAGGAAATTGAGGCTATGTCTGAAATCTAAAGAGCTACATTAGGTAAAATAAGAGTTAGAGTTGTGCATTCTGACGTCACAGTCCCACACTTCAGTGCGATAAATATAAAAATGTTCGTATCCTGGCCTTGTTTTTCGTTTCAGGCCTGTGTCTCCCACCTGTCCTGCTGACGCTGCTTGTTTTCTGGTGGCTCTTGAAGGTCACACTCAGCATTTGCGGGCTGTTCTTGTTCTTTTTTTTTTGTTTTTTTTTTAAGACAGGAAAGAAACTGCTGACATTTGTTTTATCAGCAGATGATCAGTCAGTCTGTCAGCGGGCCAGGATTATAAGCAAATCAAATCCAGGGCTGAGGAGGAGAACAGGGTCAATCCTCTGTATGATCCAGCCACCATCTGTGAGCCCGTCCTGGTTATTGGGCTGCTTTGTGCTTCACACCATGAATTAATCCAACCTGAGCTCTGAGGGGTTCGTTTAAGTGCTGAATTTAGACCCAAACGGGCTAAAAGTTTCACATTTAAACTGGACAGCTTTAATAGTCTCACAAGGCTTTGCAGTATTTCTGTCTTTGCCAATGTACAAAAAAAAAAAGTAGGACAGCAAAGCAACAGGTGTTAGAAATAGTCAAATAAATGTAAAATGTTACATAAATGACTTGACAAGTTCAATTTAAAGTGTAAATGCAGCAGGAAGCCAATGTTACGTCAATCTAAGGAGAGGCGAAAAGCCATTTCTAAACATTTTGAAGAAAACTAATATTCAGAAATGGGGAAAAAAACAGGACATCTAGGGAGTGGATGTCCCTTCAAACCAAGTCAGGTACAGTTTAGAGCAATAAAAGAGCAACAACAACAAAAACCGACTGAACAAGTGAGACTTGATTGGATGGACCGCCTAGTTTTCTTTAAAAGGAATAAAGAAAATGAAATAGTTTAAAAGGTTAAGTCTTCCGGAGTAACGAGAGCAAAGTGCAGATGTTTGACCTCCTTTTGTCAAAAACCAAACCCAGCAAATCAGCTCAAACGTCTCATTTCAACTGAGAAGCACAGTGGTGGAAGGCTGATGATTTGGGCTTATTTTGCAGCCACAGGATCCCTGGGTCAAGCAGCATTTTCTCTGTACACCATTGTAGAAACAAACTGATCATTTATTAATAACTTGACCGAACTTGGTGGGTGTAATGGTGCACTGATCACAAACACACCTGCAGAAAACGCTTCAAAACACAAAAATCAAAGTGTGGTAACCTCACTGAAATGCTGCAGCAGGACTTTAAGGAATAAACTAACAAAACTCAATAATTTAAAGAATTTTTTGTAAATAGTAATGAACCAAAAAAGTCCTTGGTCGAAAAGGCCGATAAGGTCAGGAAAGCCAGACACTGTCAAAGAATGGCCGCCTGATTCCTCCTTAAACTGGTCGTGGACCTAAACACAGACGGGATACGTATCCCGACAACTTCCTGGACCGGATGAGCGAGCCGGAGGCAGAGGACGATCGACTGCATGTGAGGGGAGAAAATAAATCAGCCGGCGCTGTGACGGCAACACATTCATCCCAGGTGAGGAGAAGAATAACCCGACATTTCTGATATACGCCTGATCCGAACACAGAGTGAAGCATATTTTACGGCGCAGACTGGAGATTTATGTCACTCCCCGTGTTTTACATTACTACTGACAATCTGTCAGCAGAATAAAGAGAGCGCTGAAAAGCCACAGCCCTCCAAGTGAGCGTAAAAGGTCTAGTTTGAACTCAGGAACATCAACTATTAGAAACTATTACTTTAAGCCACTGCTGAGAATCGTTGACCTACATTCAGTGGGGCAACAAGCCAGGACTGTCTGTCTGGGAAACCGAGAAAAGCTGGATTCCTCCCCCGCATCGTCACACGACTTCCCCGGCAAACCTTCACTTCCTGTCCTGCCAGAATCGCATCACCGCTTCTCGACGCAGCGGGGAGACGAGAGTTTGGCGACATGAGCGCCGAGGAACGCTCAAACAGCAGCTGCAGAGAGCTGCTGTGGGCCAGACGGGCAGAAAAACTGGGTCAGCGCTTGTGCTGAATGCAGTGTTTTTGCTCAACGGCATTAGAAATGTATTACAAGACTGTAAAATCCACACACACTGAAGAAACGTAGAGGGGGTTGTGATTTTCACAGGGAAGCACTGACGCACCTTTATTACTGTTCTGCTCAAAGATTTTGTCCCGTACCTTAACGCTTCGAAACGAAGCAGGAAAATCACACAACAGCTCGACTGGGAACAGCATGCTAGGACATTTGGTAGCAGGTACGTCGCCCAAAGCGGACGGAATTAGCAAAACTGCATGAAAAGAGAGCGAAATAATGGCGATAAATGGGGTTTTGTTGAACTCACGAGAAGCTCTACACTTTACGGGAGAAACATCATTCAGTGTTTAAAAAGGACACAGGAAGTTGGACTTTATGTCTCTGTACTGGCAGTTTTAAACCTTTAAAGATTTTTTTTTTAAATCCCAGTTTAAGTTTTAGGGTTTTCCCAGATTTTCCCACATAATGACAGCTGATGATGTCGCTCTAAGTCTTGAATTGTCTAAAAGTTGTTAAAAGTTGTTACATGTACAAATTATACATCAAAACAAAGACATTTCTGTCTTCTTTCACCCAGTGCGACTCTCACTGCTGTAGGACTCATGCTTTTCTCGCAATTCTACCCCAGGATGCTTCTGCTGCTCGTGGATCAAGGAAACATTTAAGATTGTTGCTTGTTTGAGGCTTATTTTTGAGTCTGCCTCTCATTAACTCACCTTTTGGGTCTAAAATAATTACCCTTTGTGCGTAAATAAAACTGATCTCTTATTATCTCAAGAGAAAATGTTAGTTGCGTTCTTTAAAATGCATTATAAGCTAGCTGATTAATTTTAAGCAGGCGTCAAGTCCTATTAGTCCTCAGACTGATTGCAGGAATATGAACAAAAGAATTTTTCACTTTGAAGGGAACTCAAGGGACAAAACTTTCCAGAAATGCCAATATTAGTGGCAATAGTTTAGCTTTCAAAGTTTCACTTTGGTAAAATATGTAGAAACCATAAACTGCAAGCTTAAAACATGAGTAAATATTTACATTCCTGCTCTGTTTGACACTGAAGGACAGACCTCGGGAGTTTGAACACTGAAGTCTTGAAGCAGGTGACACAGAGTCCAAACATGGGACTGTTTGACAGTGAATCGCTTGCGTTTATCTTCCAGACACTGAATTCATAAAAAAAGGGGAATCCTTGACTCGAGTATGAACTTAAACTCAGACAAGATGCTGTTTTAGATCTGGAAGACTCAGCAGCAAGCAAAGTCGCAAAAAAGCCGACTTCTCTTCCTTTCTTAAAGCGCTCGTGAGAGTCTGAGAAGGCGTCAGAATGTCCAGATTTCTACTTTTGGACCCTCATTAGATACGGAGGAGTTTCAAACTTGAAAACCCTAATGAGGGGGAGAAGGAAGCAAAAAGGATGGAGGATGGAGGTAGAAGATTCCTCCTGGAGTTAGAGTGGAAAACAAGCTTCAGCGTATGAGCAGATCCAGGGTCAGGACTCACATTCACAGGCCTGACGGGAACCAAGAGGCGAGGAGGAAGCAGGTGGAGTGAGAGACGTTCGCTGTGACACCAGAACAAATGACACAACCTTTAATACCTGGGTTCTCCTGCTCTGATCTCCACTATAATGATGGCACAGAAGTGGAGTGACGGGTTATAGCCACCGTGAATTTTCCTCATCTGATCTATATGTTAATGAGGCGAAATGATGATGTGTGTGATTCAGCGGACAGCGCCCCGTGGGAGCTTATAAAACGACCGAAGTCGGGCCGGAAAACAGCGTCGAGCAGGTCAGGAGGAGCAACTGAAACAGACCTGTTTATCTAAAAGGCACCATGAAAATCCAGGCGCTCTGAGCTGTGTGAGGTGTGTGAGGTGTGTGTGATGCAGACACACACGATCTGGCTGTGTGTGCGTGCTTGTTGGAGCTCTCAGGCAGTGACAGCTTTAATCACATCACTCCCCGTGTTTTCCTGACCAAACAGGAACTCTGCTCTGGTCTTTTTGGCCTGAACACACATGAGGAGCTAAACAGCTGAATATATAACACACGGTACATGCATGGAAACATTCACGTGCTCATCGTGAGATTTATGTGTTTTTAACACGCTTACTCCAACATTTTATTGTTTATTTTGTCCCTTTTTTCCTCACACCTTGTGACTTCTTCTTGTTTTCTATTCTCCATTCTTGTTCAATTACTCCTCCAGTGCACATATTGGCACAAGACTCGATCGTGTGTCCGTGCGTCACACGTGCACACAACAAATAACAGAAATAAAGAGAGATAAAACTGCAGCTGACTGCTCTTAAAACTGAGGGGAAAGGTTTAGCATCAAGCAAAGCTCCTCGTCGTTTGATTCAGGGCACAGATGGAGGCCTGACGTCAGCGGGCTGCGAGGCC
>JAOXNZ010000002.1:11848702-11858781 GCA_028566095.1 Kryptolebias brasiliensis | reverse complement strand
CTTGTATCACGTTTGATGTTTCCTGAAAATTTCATGAAAATCCCTTCAGAACTTTTTGAGTAATCCTGGACAGACAGACAGGCAGACAGCCAGGCAGACAGACAGCCAGACAGCCAGTCAGACAGCCAGTCAGACAGCCAGTCAGACAGCCAGACAGGCAGCCAGCCAGCCAGCCAGACAGCCAATCAGGCAGCCAGCCAGACAGGCAGACAGCCAGCCAGATAGACAGACAGACAGACAGACAGCCAGATAGACAGACAGACAGACAGACAGACAGATAGACAGACAGACAGGCAGACAGCCAGGCAGACAGACAGCCAGGCAGGCAGACAGCCAGTCAGACGGCCAGTCAGTCAGACAGCCAGTCAGACAGCCAGTCAGCCAGCCAGCCAGCCAGCCAGCCAATCAGGCAGCCAGCCAGACAGGCAGACAGCCAGCCAGATAGACAGACAGACAGACAGACAGACAGCCAGATAGACAGACAGACAGACAGACAGACAGACAGATAGACAGACAGACAGACAGACAGACAGACAGACAGACAGATAGACAGACAGATAGACAGACAGATAGACAGACAGACAGACAGACAGATAGACAGACAGACAGACAGACAGACAGCCTCCTTGGTGAAGGTAAAAAGTTACATGTTGTCATGAATCTGAGGATTTCAGTTCTGCGTTTCACTCGATCTACTGTCAAATCTAACTTTTAAGCCGATGGAGCAATTAAACTTGTCACGTCTGAAAAGGACTCATGTATTTGTGTCACTTTGTGTTACTTATTTGGGAATTTTCAGTGCCTCGTCTCGTCCCACTTTATATCTGCGCCAAAACCTTAAAGCTCCTCTGCTTCTCCTTCCCTCCCGAAAGCACTTCTCCAACTGCAGTAAGATCTCCGTTGGCAAAACGCTGCGCCTCAAAGCTCCTCTGTGCTTCAAGGAGAGGAACAGTAAGGTTTGTGGAAACTCCAGGGTGGAGGCCGGGGAAGATTGCGACCCCGGGTTACTCCACCTCAACGACGACGCCTGCTGCGCTGCGGACTGCAAGTTCAAAAGTGGTGCCAAGTGCAGGCAAGTTACACGAAAGTCAGGACAAATTTATTTGCTTATCGAATCTAAAAAAAAAAGAAAAATACTCAGGCGATGGATGAACCTGTGTTCCCGCAGCGACAGAAACAGCCCTTGCTGTGAGAATTGCCTGTATAAGCAGGCAGGAAGGAGGTGCCAGGAGCCCATCAGTGCCACATGTAAAGGCATATCTTCCTGCACAGGTGATCCACTCTGTTATAGAGGAACGTACTACTTTCTTATATGTCTAGAAACGGAAAAAAAAAAGAATAATTAAGTGTTATCCTCAACTCGCAGGCAACAGCAGTCAGTGTCCACCTCCTGAGAATGCCGTCGATGGCACAATTTGTGTTGACAGTGGCCGCTGTCACAAAGGAGAGTGTAACCCCTTCTGCGAGGCTGAGAAGAAGCTAATCTCATGCGCCTGCAATGGTAATGAGCGTCATTACAGGAGGATTGGAAAGTTTGCATGGCTGGAATTGGACAGAGTGAACACTGTTGTAAATAATGCCAAGACGACCTGTTTAAGGAGGGTTACCTCAAACGAGCAAAATCATAGCTGGAAAAGTAAAGCTAAGCACTTTATTTGACTCTGTGTTGCTGCTGATTGTTTTATTACTTAAAACAAACCCACTGTTTCAAAAGGTTTAGTCAAATGTTGTCCCAGTGGTTGTATTTTGTCTGACTCTTTCAGGAAATTTAGGTTAAATTGTCTGCTGCCTGTCTTACCTTTTGTTCTCAGTGAATTTAAAAACTCTTTGGATTTTTCCTTTTTTTTTTTTTCTTTTTCCTTGCAGATACAAATGACTCCTGCAAAGTTTGCTGCAGGGGAAAAAATGGCACCTGCTCCCCTTTTATTCAGAATAACGGCAGCTTCCTTTACCTTCGCAAAGGGAAACCCTGCACCGTGGGATTCTGTGACGGAAGCGTGAGTCGCCAAGAAGCTCATTCTCGGTTTCAGAAACGCGTTATTATAACTGCTCTTTGTCCGAACAGGGGAAATGCATGAAGCAGGTGCAGGATGTTATCGAGAGGCTGTGGGATTTTATCGACAAACTGGACATCAACACGTTCAGTGAGTGTGGAATGGGTGAAAGCTAACCAACGCTGGGGGGGCGTTAGCCTAATCACTTTCTAACCTGGATTATTTGTCGTTCATTTTCTTCCCCGTCTGCGCCGTCATCCTCTCCACACCAGGGAAGTTCCTTGCTGACAACATCGTGGGCTCAGTCGTGGTGTTTTCCCTCATCGTTTGGATTCCTCTCAGCATCCTGGTTCACTTTGTGGTAAGAACTTTGAAATAATTCGTCCCCACCTTGGAGTCATTTCACCTTAAATGCTAACAGTGCTGCAATTCTTGTGTTTTCCTCTGAAGGACAAACGTCTTGACCGGCAGTATGAAGAGAGCTTATACTACCCCCAGAGTGTAAGTTCTTTCTATAATCTGGTATAATCCAGTGCACGGGCCTTGCTGCCACACTGACCAAACTAATTCAACCCAATGTTTGCTTTTTTGGAGCGCTGACATCTTTTAATTGGCAAGGAAGCAAAAGGTGCATGAAGGGGTGTTGTTGATTGTTGTGCTGCAACATAATTAAAAATCCTGCTCAACAGTTAAACTTGCAATAATTAAATGATTACGTTTTTTTTCCAACTACATTCTGGCTTTGTCAGTAGTTGAAACAAAGCTGAAAATGTGTTGTCTGTTTGAGTTTTTCTATTAGGGTTTTATTTTTATGCTTATATTTTCATCATTTTAAGGCTCTTATAACATACTGGTTATGCAGTGTTTTTTATGTTCGCTTTTTATTTATTAGGACAATATTCATAGATTCAAACCTGAGGGAAGAGTTCTGTATTTTAGTGCCATCAGAGAATGCAATATATTCAATATTATTTGCAAATTGTCCGATTGTTGGCTCGCGTTTCTGACCACTATGAATCAGATCTTATCCTATTGGCTAAGCACTTGGTAATACAGACGATGTTTCATTAAATTAATGCCTCAATTTGACGTAAGCTTGTCAAACCCCTGATTAATCTGGTGCTAAATTGTCCCACGGTGTAGATCGGTTGAGCCGTTCGTTTTTTTGCCGTGCTGTCACTGCCGGGGTTTCTGAATCATTTGTCCATCACTCTTTGCCCTGGAACTGCAGCAGATGGTGGAGGTTTGTAGTAGAGCTCCCGCCATAGGTGAGTGTGTTCACGCCACTTCCTGGTGTTGAGATGTGTCATTGAGAGCATGGTCAGTGGCCCCCGCGCCCCCCCCCCCGGTTTGGGATACTCCTGCAGTCACTTTCTCTTTGACGTAATCACTGATCGAACTGCACGACTCCTCTTCATCAGACGGATAAAGTGACGAAGGAAGGCTGTGTTCTCGGGCACAGATGCGTAGCCTCATCTGATCAGAAATTACCTCAAGGAAGCAAGATTGCATTTTAGGAGTATTCAAAACAACGAGAGGATTGAAGTTGTTTTGTTTTTTTTGTTTTTTTGTGCAATCGGATGGCGTGTGTCGATATTTTAAGTTTGCATCTGGTGCTGTTAAAGTCACGAGAAGAGGGTGGAATGTTCTTCAGGTGGCTGTCTTTTATTTTTATCCATCCATTTCGATCATCTGTGCTGCATCAAGTCCAGCTTTTCGGCTTCACTGGGAAGATGTTGAGACTGAGGGTGCATTCCTCTGTAGACCTTTCCCTTCGCCGACATTTTGACTTGCCAGTACGGGATAAGCTCAGGTGCAAAATGACAGAATTGCTGGTGACTTAACTCAATTTAGATGTGCTATTTACCAGGGTCCTGGTACCCGGAAAAAGGCAGCGGCCACGATGAATAGTTCCATCTGTGTTTGACAACTCAAAATGTCCACAGGCAGAAAGGTTTGCTTTACTCATTCCAGTCTTCATATCAGGTTAGGTTTGGGGCTGAAAAAGGGGGTGGAGATAGGTTTTAGTAGCTGAAGTCTTCTTTAAGATGATTAAAACCTAAATAAAATTAAATAATGTTTTCTTGGTAATGTTTGACGGTCTGACATGAACAGAATGGAGTAAAAAAGGAATGGATCCCTCCTCAGTCAGAGGCAGAAAGCTCTGATGGGCCTTTTCCTCACGTCTCCTTTTCACTCTCCAGAGTCAAGACAAGCTGAACCTGGAGTCGGCGTCCGTGCGCATCTTCAAGCAACACCCGCCTCCATCCTCCTCCGCCGACCGGACCGCGCCCTGCTCCCAGTCTCCGCCGCAGCCGGGCCAGCTTCGGGCCCCTGCCGCGGCCAGCAGTACCCAGGACCCCGGCCTGAGCTACGCCGGCAACCCGGACAGCGCAGGAGCACCGCGGATGGACACCATCCTGGAGGACACCAGCAGCGACTCTCATCTGGCAGAGGACGGTTTCACAACCGCAGGAGCCTCCTCGTCGGCTACGAAATCCTCCTACGGGGATCTGACAGAACTGAACCCCCCAGCCAGGGACCGGCGGCGCCTCACGAGGCAGGACCGCATTGACACTAAAGAGACTGAGTGCTGAGAGGAAACTCTGCGTTAAAGAAAGAATAATCACCCTAGATATTTGGTGTTTAAAGATACTCAGCAACTATGACTTTAATTTTCACACCACAGCTAGTCGCTTTGCAGGTCAGATGTTTGAGTCGGGAAATGTGGTTTATTTCAGAACATTACTACTGTGAGTTCACATTTTTGTGCCTTTTTTTTTTATTGTAGGTTGAGGAACCTATGAGGATAACGGGGAGGATTCCCCCGTGAGACAGCTTTAATGAGTATTTATTCAAGCACTTCGACTAAATGGGTTCCTGAAAAGGCAAGTGCTTTTTAGGAGTGAAAGGAGATTTTAAACAATAGGCTACATTGATCCTGAAGCACCCGGCTGGATTTATAAGGTGTATATTATTATGCAGTAAGCCGTGATTGTGGATCACCAGGAAAAACAAACTCATCTTAGCTGACTCTGCCTTTTTTTTTTTACTCATAAATCCTTGACACAAGAATCAGGACTAAAAATGATTCGATTTTTGTTTGGTTTTGTCATTTTCAGCTTGTGTATTTGATGCGTTTGTGTAAGTAATACAACACTGTAATGTACAAGGACAATTATCTTTTTTTTTTTTTTTAGATTTTTTAAAAACTTTAATATGAAAGTAAAGATTGTATGAACTTTGAGTTTTCTGGAACGCGATTGCTGAAAAGTCTGCGCCTCTCTTCTGCTGTCGATACCTGCGCAAAGCAAAACGGCGCCTTTTGTGCCCGTTCCATTCCAACTGATTTGCGTGCGGAAGAAAGCGGGAACTTTCCCGCGATCTACCTGTCGTGACTTTCTGAATTCGATTTCGTAGCCCCCTCGGCTGCTCATTTATTTGTTTAGCTTTTACACACTAGTGCCAACGTGAGCGCCGCGCATCGTTTTTTGCCCATTTCATGTTGTCTCACCACTGTTACCTGTAACACTGTAAAACACTTTTTTTCCTTCTTTGAGGTCAAGATAAAGAAGCAGCTAGTGTTAAATTTTATACCAGACTAGATGTATATTATTATACTTGTATATCTTTTTAATGTTCTTTGCTTGCATTAGTAACATCTCCAATAAAAAGTCTTTATTGTATATTTAAACACAGACACATGGTTTTGTGCTTCATTTTGCAGATTGTTCTGACCTCCCATCATTTATTGCACGTTAACCCCTCTTCCTCCCCCACACTAGCTGCAAAGGAGGCTGCTCTCTGGGCTTTTCGCATCCACATCTCCCCAGTAAGGCAGGATGAAGGGCAGGTGAGCCAGACGAGTTTCTAGTAAACTCCACAGTTGCTGGGCCATAAACTGGTTTCCCCTCTCTGAGAGATGCAGCCCATCGGACAGGAAGACGGTGTAATCCTGGAGGACGGAGGACACAAACGGGAAGGTTTGGAAAACGCTGTTTTCTGTTTTTCGGCGAGCGGTTCTTTGACTTCAGGTAAAGAGTGTGCACTCACTTGTCCGTCTTTCTGCATGAGCGTCCAGAGATCCAGAACGTCTGAACCGCACTGACCGGCTGCCTGGACGCAGGCCTGCGCGTACTGTCCCGCCACCGAGTTGTGGCGGTTGAGAGGACACCCTGGAAGAAACATGAGGAGGCGCTCAGCATCAAAATCGATCAACGCGGGATTAAATGGTGGCCCGGCAGGGTTACCTTTGAGAATACACTCTTTCTCCCAGGCTGGCTCGTGAACAGGAGGAGGGGTGACGAAGATAACTTTGTCTGCGGACACACCAGCCGAGGTCAGAAGCCTGCTGATGTCCTTCAGGTTTTCTGAATACTCCTGTAGAGGGACGTGCTGCTGCGGGTTCTTATCTGAAGAAGGAAGAAGAAGGTTATTAGAGCCAACAAACCCACATTGCAATAAAGATTCAGGTACATTACACTGCTTCTAGGATAACACTACTGTCAGCTTTTCGAGTGAGGCCGTGCCTTCCAGCGCGCAGTCGTTGGCTCCAAAGAAAACCGTGACAGCAGAGATGTGTGCGTCTGACGGGTTCTGGCTGCTAATGAGGCGAGGAAGAACAATCTTGGCCCATCTGGTGTTGTAGCCAGACAGTCCTCTGTTTACAACGTCACATTTTCTGACGGGGAGGAAAAGCTCAGGTTCACAGCTCCATCAAAGACATATGCAGTATTTTTGTTTTCTGGTTAAACTAAAAGAGCTTTGACAGTGTACTTTTTTTTAATTTAATCAAGCCGTGGGTCAGATTTAAAGTTTTTTTTTTTCTAGGAATTACATTTCTAAGAACAACAATCTAATAGAGGCTTGACTACACATAAATACATACCAAACCCTTAAAATTAGCCATTTAAAATGTATAATAGATCCTGTATTTAAAGATGTAGAGAGCAAAAGCATTTTTATATGATAAACTGTATTATACAAGTTAAGGTAATTAAGACATTACAAAAGATTTGTGTTAAAATTAAACTATTAGATCACAATATGAAGCTTCCTGGGTTAATGTGCAAGACTGGAAACTTTTTTTTAAAGTCACTTAATTCACACAGAATAGTCCTTGTGATTTGTATTTTTCTGGAGAAACTGAAAGCTCCAGAAAATTAAGAGAATAAAGACCAACTCTTCACCTTGCAAGCTTGTTGGCAATCTCTGCTCCCCATCCACTGGGCTGAAATGAAAACTGAAAGGAAGATGAAACATTTTACTGTTCGGATTGCAGAGCTGCGGCTGTAGATTATAATCTGCTGGGTAAAACTGAACGAATTTTAATATAGGAACCAACCTGTGTAATGGAGTCGCCAAATAAAATCACTTTAGGCCAAATTATTGAGTTGAGCTTGGACATAATGACAAAACACCCTGTTCGGATTCTTGGCGGAAGTAGGTCAAATAACGCGAGAATCCAGTTTGCACGAAGCTTAAATTACCTCAGGCAATTTTCCCTTGCGTTTTCTTGGGTGCCAAGCCTCTTAACTGACGAATACAATTCGGAAATTAATTAAATAGCTGCAAAACATCAGTAAACGCCGCTTCCTTTTGGTTTGATTTTATTTTGAAGGAAGCGTCCATTGTGCAACGCTAAAAATCCTCCGTGTGAACTACAGACCCGTGTGGCAGTTCCTGGAGGATTCAGACTAAAAACAAGGTTAGCTAACGCTATCAAATATCGTCAACGACAACAGATATTTGTACGAGATGCGGTTTGCTGATGTTTTGAAACATTTTTACACAAATTGGATGCGGTTTGGTATTTTAAGCTAGCCGTCGGCTAACGCTTACTGCGCGTGTCGAAGTAAACTAAACTACACGTGAAAACGGAAAAGCATCACTCAGTTTATCAGTTTACATTCGTCGCTTTCTGTCTTACTCTGAAGATAATTTTGGTTAGTATTAGCGTTAACCACGCAAACATTGTGATATCCAAATGTGATCCGTGGTTATAACTGTTTATATCATATAAAATCCCGGTTTAAAGAACCTGTTTTCGCATGTAAACAGGGGCGAAACGCTCAGTTTAATGGGCATCCTCCAGTTTTGGCCCCCCCTTGACTCATCACCACCTTTCAATCCATCAGCCAGTTTCTGGTTTATTACTCATGATTAGGTGATTGATAAATTATTGGAAATACAAAAGACAGCTGCTGTTTGTCATTATTTGTGTATTTTTTTTAGAGGGATGTTGCGGCGTCCCAAACCCACCGACTCTGAAGAGGACCTCCTGAAGGAGCAGGAGCGCTTCCTGACCTCTGGTGCTCCATCTGCTGCCGGTGTGCTCCGGCGTCCCGATAAAAGGAGAGGACAGAACGGGGAGAATGAAGGGAACCAGAAGGATGTGGTCACCATAGAAGGTCACAAATTGAGACACGAGCATTTAAAGATGTATGTGCTCTGCCAGCTGTAAAATCACAGCCGCGTCACCTGATACCCATCTGTTGTGCTTCATACAGACCTTCCCGACGAACTGCCCTCTCTGACACCAGCCCCTCCTAAGAAGTCGCGCTTTAAAGCCAGCCGTGTCACCTTTGAGGAGGAAGACGCTGCAGACAGGCTGGACAAACATGATTCTCACATCAGCGCCGTCCTCTCAAGGATTGTTGTAGGTGTTCTTAGTCCAATCATATCACTGAACTGTGTGGATAAGTGTCATTAAGATATAGAAATATGAATCAGTATACATGCATTCTTGTTTTGGTTGACGCGCAGTTTTAGATTTTTATTTCTTTGCTTTCTGTTTGGTGTAGTAACATCATCTTTATTTGCTTTAAGGAGAGAGATACCAGCTGTGCTCCCATATCCCTGCCTGTGTTCACAGGCCTGGCTTTCCCCAAAGTACTGCACCGCTCAGAAACCAGCAGTCAGGTAAAAACAAATCATCAATTATCCAATCCTCTGTTGTCTTTAATACGTACACAGTTTTAGTGTTTTTTTAATGCAATAACACATTAATATTTACATAAGGACGTAAAATCGTTGCAGTACATTTTCCAAAAGCCTAATTGATAAATAAGGTAGAAAATGCTCCTAGTCCTGAACAAAAAGTCAGGTCATTATGGTGTGCACAAAGACCTGCACGAATCCTAAAGAACTCTTTAAGTGGAAGTCACTCAGCGGTCTGTTATTTATGTCTGACAATAACAAAAGAGGTTGGCAGGTTCATCTACTAAACAGAAAAGAAACATTGTTACTTGCTTTGGAAAGTAATCGTTGTAAAAGCTGTAAGTGTGCAGATCTTCTGATGCTGACTACCTCCTCACACACATCGCTTTAGTCTCACAAACTGTGATCAATCTGTCAGATATCTAAGAGGCTTTGGAGGCATGCAGCAGTTTTTTTTCTTTTTTTTCCCAGAGCTCCTCACAACTTTACTGAGCTGTGTCAAAAGTCGGTTTTTATTAGACGAATTTCAGTTCAAGATGAACCCAAAAGCGTCTAAAAGATTCTGGTTGTTTTGTGCTGACCTGCAGGCGCCACCAGCGTCGGTTAAAGGAAAGAAAAGCATTTTTGCTCGTCAGATTGCTGCTCAGAGACCAAAGGAGGGAAAGGCAGTTTTACTCTGCTCCTCTGAAGCTCCTCAGAAACCGGAAGCCAAAAAGCAGAGCCTCTCTGCTGACCCTCCCGCTGCTGGTGATCGTAAGTAACAGTAAGCTTTATGCTTCGGTTTATAATTTAATGCGTTTTTGTAAGAAATGCAAGAGAAGAGAGCACTCCAGTTCTCCTCATTCCTCTCGTTTTTGTTCACTAAAACCCCCCGGTAGTCTCAGGTCCCAGCCTGGTTTCAGGTGAGGGGCTTCAGGGTCCGGAAATCTCAGGAGACGCCATGAGGATCCACTTGGAGAACCAGTCCAAGCTCCAAGCGATGTCCCAGGCTGAGATACAAGAGGAGCAAAGGAAACTAATGTCTCAACTTGGTAGGCAGGGATGCGGTTATAAAATAAAATGCTGTTCACTTTTCGTGTGTCTCTTTTCATGACGTGTTTTTGCCGGCTTTCCAGATCCCAGTCTGGTGGAGTTTATTCGATCTCG
>JAOXNZ010000002.1:11742273-11753997 GCA_028566095.1 Kryptolebias brasiliensis | reverse complement strand
CACCTTCCTAAAAGCTGCTGGAGAATATTTTTACACAGGAAAAAAAAGAATCACAGCTTTTTATCTCGCGCTCATCTAAAAATTCTGCTCAGCATTTTCACATAATTGAAGGATGCCTCAACATTTAATGCAATATTCTTTTTTACTTCATTGGTCACCAGATAAATTAATAACTTTTTATTGCTGTTTTTCAGCAAAAGAAAGGAGCGACAACAGTCTTAACCTTTTCTTTACAGTTAGAAATTTTAAAAAGACTAATAAGAAAATTGCACTTGATTAAAAGCAATTGGTTAATTGACCTGTTCTATAATATTTCAGATGAGCTTTCTTCATGTTCTGGTAATCGCTTGCCCAGTAACTCGTCTTATAAGCCTGTAAGTGAACAGTTGGAAGCCGACCTTGCAGCTGTGAAATTATTTATTTTTATGCTCACCTCTGTAGACTGGAGCAACCCACTGCATTTGTATATTTTCTTTTTAAATAACATTTGTATTTGTTTATTGATCACTGCCATGAGATGTCGTGCTGGTAGTATCTGTGTTCGACCAGTAGGGGGAGTTACTCAATTTTTTTTCTCTGTCAAAGCAAACTATTCATGTAAAATGTGGACATTTCTACACATGCATTTATGTTTTGAGTGTTTTTATTTACTTTAATGGTCAATGCCATCATGACAGTTTGAAACCCAAACCTGGCTATATTATAGTATATTTTTATTATATCTTGAATGAAAAAGTACTTTAACTTCACTGGACTCACTGGAAACGTTGATGTTTTGATTTCCAGCTGTCAACTTGTAAATAAAAGTTTTGAAAGAAACGAGCCGTACCAAAAAGCTTATTTCTAAAACTCCGAGCCACTTAAAAAGAAATAATTGCTGTAGAATGTCAAAAAAGATTAAATGCATTTCACCCAACCGCACATAAAGTAAATCAACATTTTCATAGTCATCTCATCTTTTTTCAGTTCGTCTGAAAAGCAGTAAAGAGCGGTTTATAAACCAAGATAGTGTTTTACTCTCGAAATAAACCGTCTCCATTTTAATTTGTCATACATGATTCATTTCATTGAGCTTTTATAATAACACCCTGACAAATTGTGGTACTGCTGCAGTAATTATAGATTAAAATCGACTAAAGTTAGTAAAAGACTTTCTTTCTTTTTTTTTTTTTTTAAGTGTGATCAGTACACTGTGTTTCTGTGGAGGTGCTCTAAAGCTGTCAGAGTTTCACACAGAAAGGATTTATTTTACCCTCAGGGTTGTTGTGGAGTGAAACCAGTCTGTTGAATTGGTACGTCCTGATTCTCATTTTGGTTTCATTACAAGTTTGTTTTCTGTTTTCACATCTTCTTCCCAAAACCGAATGCAGGATCCCCGCACTTTCGCTTCTGTCCGTTGCGTGGGAACTCGTATTAGTGTCGGTGGGTTCGCGCGTGAGATATTTTCTGGTCCTTTTTTTGTTCCATCAGTCAGCGTCAGTATTAAACATCGAACGGTGAAAGCCAGAGCCTGAGTGAGCTGTGGGTGCGCCTCCTGTAACATTTCTTTGGCGCCAACGTACTTTGATGAAGCATAAATCACCCAGAGCAAAGCAGGGTGTATAAAACTCGCTCTTAACCCTCCTGAAGCCCTTGAAAACTAAAGAGAGGAAGAGAAGCTTTTGTAACTTTGGGTCCATTTGACCCGAAGGCCCCGGGAGGGTTGAGATCTCGTTGTGGAGCCAGCTGAAGTTCATTTTAGTTCCTTACAAGTCAAAGGTCACTGGCTGTGTGTTTCTGTAGTTTGGCTCTTGTCTGTGGTAACAAGGCAACTGGTTTCTTCGGTGCTGATCGACTCCAGCACGTGGAAAAGGTTTTCCAGCCCCCACACGTAGCCGTCCTCCCGGTTGCCTTCCTGCCAGGGGACGTCGTGACTTAAAGTTTGACCCTCGGGTAACCCTGTGGTTTTGCCAAAGTCAATAATCCAGATCTGTGCCTTTCCCGTGTGGTCATGGATGAAGAGGAGAGAGCTGCCAATGACCTGAGAAAGAAATGTCAAGAACGTAGCTTTAGCTTTTGTTTTCTTCGTTTTTCTGCACACATTTACCAATAAAACAGAACCTAATTCCTCACTGAAAGACAAAAAAAAACATGAAGTTTGTCAGTAAGGTTGTGGGCTGCTCATTTTGTAATCATCTTCTGGAGCGATGAACACCATTTTCACTTCAGATTATTGTGAAGGCCACAACTTATCAATTTGTACTAAATAAATCACTCACTGAGGTGCAAAATAATAGTAAAAATGAATACAAAATGACTTGTAATGCTTTAAAAATAGTTAACTTGTTAAATTATTCTGATGCTGTATGAGCGACAGCGTTTAAAGTATGTGGTAGAGTTACAAAAACAAGCTCAACCATCCCTCCATTGGGGTAAGTCAGCAACTCGCTGTTAAAGCGGTTTTCATTCCTGTAAAATTGTGACTCATCTCCACGACCATATCTGTCCTCACCTCGTGACACTTGAAGAACTCTGACGTATTCAGGGTTTGCCGGATCTCTGTCAGTCTCTGCAAATAAGACTTCTGTGTTTCGAGGGGGGAAAAAAAAATAAAATACAAATATGGTGTTATGTGATTATATCCTGAATCCAGAATTTAAGACATCTGCAGCACAATAAGGTGCAGAGTGTGTGGATTTGGAAAAACAAAAGTCAAACAGGCACACAGTGTTAATATTTACTGAGCGGCTCAGATTACTCTGCTCTTACTGGTCAAATACTTGGAGTTTTTTATTTAATTTGTTTTTAAACTGCCCCTAACATTATATATATTAGCACAGAGATGACAAAAGAATTGACTTGGCCCTGTTTAAACAGTGAACACGGATATGAGAGCTGACACAGCTTGTGTCTGTCACGTATTTCAGGTAACGCCTGGAACAAAGTGTATATGATCAGTGCTGTAAGGTTTTTGTGTCTGTCCCTAAATAAATTTATACTCTGTAAATGTGCATAAAGACGCTGAATGACAGCCACGTACTATAATGCCGGCGTCCCCTCCCACGAAGTCCTTAAACACCTTGATGACGTCCTGCTTCGATCTGGTTTTCTTGAAGTCCGTTCGACACGAACCATCGTGTTTCTGAAAAGGAGAAAAAGAGCAGAAATGTTATTAGGACACAATAAAATGACCTCTGTCGACATTTGATGCTTGCATTTTCCTCATAAAATCACAGAATACGGTTGGGTCGTAAACAGGCCGTGTTGCTGCGATCAGACTGAAAAAAACCCAGAGTTTGGAGAATGGACAGAAGATTTACCTACGAAGCACTTGGCAGGTTTCTAAAACCACCACGTTTTGCAAATTTTAATGTGCTCTTTGTTTCTCTTAAAGCCACTTATAATCCTCCAGATCATTTTTAAAGGTGCGTCTTGTTCTTCGTTGCGAATAATTAGTCACCAGGCGTGTTGCGATGAAACTGGCTGCACAGTTCTGGTATGCCTGAGGAACAAAGAAGACACACACCTTGTGGACTGAGCCATGAAAAAGATTAAACACTCCTCCTTTATGGACTGACCTGTTCTCCATCCATCATTCTTAAGATGACCTGCTAGCAGAAATGCACAAAAACTGGTTTTGATCAAGAACTAAAAAATGTCGTCCTGTTCTACTCCGTGATACGGCGTGATGTGGCTCCTGTGTGTAGGACCACCCCACATCAGTACGGCCTCAGCAACACTTCCCTGTTTTATTGGGTTGTCTGAAAGTCTGGAGCACAGTTTACAACCCAAATCACAGACCTCTCATTCCTGTGCACGGATTAGCTAACATGGGGATGACCAATAAAGACAGAACCATGTTTCTGAACCACAAGATTTGGTTTTTAATTTCATCTTGTTTTATAGTCACTTCTAAAACACTTTGCAACTCCTCTGTATTAAAATCCCTCTACAGAAACACGTTCATGTTGGATAAAAACTGTCGGCTCTGATGTGAGCCGTGTAAACAGGCTTGAACAGCCTGATGAAGATTTCCCACAACTCCTGTTTTGAAACATTTATTTTTTGGAGTCCTGCACTACCTTGATCCCCTCTATCCTGAAGCCCAGCGTGTTGGTGGAGCTCAGCGTTTCCCTCCACCGCATGTAGCGAGGTTTGGTGACGCCCCGTTGGCTATGCTCCTCGGGAGTCGGGCCTCCTTCGTCCACCTCCACCATCTTCCTGTACAGGTCCTCCCGGGGCTTGGGTCGCTCCCTCGCTCGCACGAGCTCCTCCTCCAGGTACGTCCTTTAACAGAGGGAGGACAACTGATTAAAGCACATCATGTAGCTACTCTCTGTGCTTTTCAAAGGGCTTGTTTCCAACTCACATTCTTAAGATACTTCTGCTACATTAAGATATTTTAGCTTTACACAGAATATTGTTCTTTATAAGCATAAAAAGTGAGAGACGTTTGCTCTTGACGGTGTTCCTTCCTTTCAGCAAAAGCTGCGACCTGCTCAGCCGTGACCGCCACGCCGTATTCTTCTTTATTTCACTGCTGCAACGCACTCATATTCACAGCAAACAGTGATGTGCAGACAGATGTCAATTTCGGTTTCAGTTTGTCAGCTACACTTCCTCTGCGCCAAAGAGGGAAGCTTGCGAGGAGACTCCTGCGTGCAGCGCCTAACTGTGAAAGCCCGACTGTGTGTTTGTGCAAGTTAGTGGTTTTGCAGTTTTGCGGTCAAGAAAGGGGAGTCTCCAGGGACACCCTGAGTTTGCAAAATGTGTTTGTGTGTATGAATATACAGACACACAGAAACATGCACTAGGCTAATAAAATAATTACTTTATGTGTGTCCATGAGAATGCTTAAAGTGTGTGAGTCTGACTGTTTGTTGTGTGTGTTTTAACCCGTTGAATACGGTTGTGTTTGTATCCGCTGCATGCCTGTGCATGCAAAAACATGTATGAACTCATGGTGCATTCATGCATAAGTGTGTGTGTGTGTGTAGTTGTGCACATGAGAGAGTGAGGCCCTCCACCCGCTGTGGCAGGAAGCCAAGCATACAGCCTGCAGTTACAACAGGTGTTCCCTTATAGAGCCAAACCGCGTCAGGCGGCTCCTGCCGTCGCTCATCTGCACTTCTATCGATTCTTTATTTCCACAGAACTCAGATGTTGATCATCAACCATTAAAACCACATTTTAACAAGAAAAGTAGGTAAAAGCCCTGCATGGAATGACATCAAGCTTAATGTTTACGCATTAAGCCTATAAATGAAGAGATAACCAGTGATAACATTCCGTTTACCTCACTCCCATCTTGCAGTCCATCACGTTGGGATGGTCAAAGTTTGTCAGCAGGTCGGTCATCTGCAGGAAGGACTCTCCGTCTTTTTCCACGACGCCGTGGTAACCGGGCACGAACGGGCGCAGCTCGTCGTCCCTCAGCTTCTCGAAGCACCGCATCTCATTTTCGGAGAACTTTTTCAGAATGGTGCCCTCGTCTGCAGCTTTGAAGTTGCCTAAAATGAGATTTTTTAAAAATGACGATGAGGACGATTCTTTAAAACTCAAATGAATGTGAATTCCTGAGACGTGTTGCCACAACAAGATAAAGTTTAACTTCAGTCATCCTTGACAACAGATTGAACAAGTTTCCCCTTGTTATTCCTGTTCTGTAGCCATTTTTCCACACAGTCATTTCCAAGTAAACTTACAGAGAACAAAAGAAGAACAATGTGAATTAAGTTTAGTTTTACATGACTGGTTCAAACTCCTTATTTCCTATGAATGCCAAACAAAACATTTGCTTTAAAGCAAGAACTAAAAGCATATATATATATATATTTGTAATAAAACTAAAAGCCCTGATCATTTGTTTTTCCTCTGTATGAAAGCAGACATCTTCTGGTTTGTTATACATGACTGACTTTATTCAAATCTGTTTCATTTTAAAACCTTCTCTCATAAAGACATGGTATTTGAACTTGAACCAAGTCCCTCACTGTTAGTTTTTCCAAATCTTTTATGGTATTTGCTTAAAAAAGCTTGAAAAAAAAAAAGAAAAGTTTAAGTTTTCTGCTGAGTGCAATGAGACAGTAAGTTAGTTAGTTTTCATGAATTGTTTGAATTTCATATTCATGTTTCTTGTTCGGTGAGTTGAACGTTGAATCCAACAAACTTTAAAACTTATAAATATTGTTAAAAGCTTCTGTTTTTATTCAGCTTCTATGACACAGTATTTCAAAACGCTCCCAGGCCTATTAAGAGCTTCGGTCTTTTATTAAACTGCGTACGTCAGCCGTGAACAGCTGGATGTTTGTCTGAAACCGACCGGATCAGAACACATGGTACCTTTATGCCCGGCGAGCTGAACCCAGTTCAGTTTCCTCCTGTGTAAAGTGTTGAGGGGAAAGCGGATGTACGTCTTCAGCTTCCACCAAGGCTTAACCTATTTCAGACACGGAGGAATAAAAATAAACAGAATTCTTTTTACTTTTTGTATTATTTCACACTGCTCGAACATAGACTCATTAATCTTATCATTAAGAGACTGTTTCTAATCTGATAAGTGTATAAAAAATTGGTTGAAACTTGTTTTAATCCTCTCTAGATCTGAAAGGATCACCAGATGAATCTGATGCCAGACTTTCAGTTTTCCACCGAACAATACCTCCAATCTGGGTCATTTTAAACACCATTTCTGTGGAAACTCCTATCTGCGTCTAACATCTCCTCGCTCTGCGTCCTCCTACACAGCACGATGGCGAATTCACCCCTAAATTCCTTTTTTAACAGAGTCTTTGACTTTCATTTCCAAGAGGGAATTAGAAAACCGCACAGAGGGAAGTACGAGTCCTTTGTTTTCCTTTGGGAAGTCCTTAAAACTCCGATGAGGACACTGAAATCCTCACGGTCAAAAAGGGGGACCTTCACCAAACCTCAAACACATCATTCTTCATTATAATCATGTGGATGCTGGTGTGAAAATTAAACTTTAATATATGTTGTGGGAAATGAGAGCTAATTCTGGTTTTTATGGTTTGACCGTTTGGCTTTAGAGGGTCTCTTGTTTCTCTGTATTGTGAATGAAACAGGAAATGAAAGAGCGACTCTCGTGATCGTGAAACGGCTCATGTCTCGCAGTTCATCGTCATAGCCATCACTTACAGCAGGAATCTGCAGCGGGGCTCTCTTAAATGTCAGATAAGGTTCATACTCTTGTTTACTGATGATATCTCCGGTGTGAAGGCTGCGAGACTTTCACAAAGGCTTCATTGCCCCAAGTTTTAGCATTTATCGACTCATCTGGGGACATACTTAACCAACAGACTCTTTCTTTTGTTTGTTGTCAGCGTGCTGACATGATGGGAGACAATGATTGCAGTGGATTTGGTTTCAGACGCAGCAGATGTAGTAGTAAACTGGAACAAGATGGACTGGAAAACAAATTTGAGTGTAAATGTTGCAACTTTTACAGTTTTGAATTGAAAATCGGCTGTTTTTTTTTAACCTCGCGCTGCAATTCAGAAGAGACGTCGTCTCGTCGTCCTCTGCCTTTTCTCACCTTTTCAAAGGTTTTGGATTATCCTCCTGACAAAATTCAGATTCCTGGGGGCCATTTCTCAGAGAAGGAATGCATGTCGCCCGCCACCTAGCACGCTGACGTTTTAAACAAAGTTGCGTACGTGTCGTGGACGACTCTCACCTACGAACACGCCGGATTCCAACTCAGTATCTGCCAAGATGACTGAGTTGAGGCCATTTTGTGTGTTTCCTCAGGTGGACTAGCTGTGACGGCCATCTTGATTTGGCGGTTACATACTAATAAATGCAGGAGAAGAGAAGGAACCTGATCTTGACCCAGCCTTGTCAAAGCATCCTGGATGAACTGGTTTCAGAACCAGGCTGAGGAGAAGAAACTAAGTCAATTATCTTTACAGCCGCAGTAAAAAATAACTGGTTCTTACAGTTTGTGCTAAATTACCCCTTCATTAGGAACAATGGAAAAGAATTAAAAGGGCCATACTTATTTTCATAGAGCAGAAGTTTGTTTCCTGGTTGATTTTTTTTTTTGTTTTGTTTCAGCTCCTTTCTCTTTGATCTTCTGCTCTGTCAGGCACACCTTTATTTTGAAACTCAAGGCCTGCTGTGACTCAACAACACGTCGATCTGAGCTGAGGTGTCCGTAGCAACCGGGCAAAAACAGCATTAGCCGAATCAAACGTTTCAGGTCCAGCAGTCGCTGCGTTGAGGACTCCTGCCATGTCGACGCCGTGCCTGAACATAAAAAGCCCTAAACCTTTCCAAGATTAATCGTCTCACAATAAAGAGCCTGTTTTCCTGCATGTCTTGGCGCCTTCTCTTCACTTAAAAAACCTCTTTAATCTGCGCTCTGTCTGTGCTGCAGACTCCTCTGTATTACGCAGCATGGAGGCCTAATGGAACAAGCGCAGACTCACACTTTTCTCTGACTTCCTGAAGTGCTTCTTTGTTAAATGTCAAAGGCCAAGACTAAATTTGGATATGAAACATAAAAAAAATAATAAAAAAAATCAATTATTACACAATGTTAGCATGTGCTGTGCTCTCTGTGAGACTTTGTGTGGGCTTTTATTTTTCCAGTGGCCTTTTTCACATGACCACACGATTGTTATTTGATCTAAATAAAAGCCACATGACATTTAACTGTGAAAACAGGTCACAGAGAGACTCGACGATCTGGACGACGTCCACTTTAACCAGGGTGAAAAGCAAGCGTGTGATTATTTGTCTGTCTGTCAGCAAAAAATCTCATCAACCAGTGGACGTAATTAAAAGAAACTCTCATAAACTAGTCACTCTGTAGACATCTACAGATGATTCATTATGGAGACAACCCCAATTAAAGATGGCCGCTCAGCAACCACAAAAATGGCGATAAATATCTCGGTGAATTTTGCAAATATTGAGGTAAAATTTAGTTTAGCTTTGTCCCCAACACATACTTCGAGCAGTCCTCATTGTGCAATAATTTTGCTTAAAACGTTGGCATCAACCCTGTCTGCCTGTTAGCAAAGTATCTCATGAACCACAACCACATGCACCTCTACAGCTGATTCACTTCTAGAGTTACTCCAATTCAAGATGGCTGCCACAGCTAATCCAACTACCCAGCACAAAAAAGGCCATAACTCTCATAAGTATTGAGCTACAGTTTGTTGTGTTAGTAGCTGAGAGTTGTCCTCAAAACGTTCCCTGAGCGCTTACACACACATCAGGTTGTTCGTGAAGTCATTTAACCTCGCAGGAAAAGATGATTTTAGTTTAAACCCTGAAAGTCAGCGGGTGATATGCATTCCGTCGAGGCGTGCCAGGCGTTTAATTCAATATGAGCCACTGGGCTCATGTAAAGAAAAGTGACAGCTTCAGATCTTGTGTGGAGCAACTAAGGAAAAGTGGTCAGACCATAAAACACACACACAGATGTATGTGTGTGTGTGTCTGTCTAACATGGTGACAGTGCAGACGAAAAGCATTTTTTGCACAGGTGACTCACTGTGACTCAACTTCCCCACATCTCGCACACAGAGAGGACACTCGAAAGCTGCAGAAGCATAAATTAGTCTGTTCAGAATCTGTATTAATTAGCAGCCTGTGGGCTGTTTTAATGCACCTGAACGCCTCTCACATAAACATTCATCGACCGAGAATGTCAAAGGCAAACATATTTCCACCCGCAGTGTCAATTCAGCTAAAGGCCAGGCCTTTTATTCTCCTCTGTGAGCAAAGGGAGGGAGCCAGTTCAGTTGGACTCGGTTTTAAACATGAAGAAAAGCTGCATGTATTTTCCTAGAAAGGCTTCTTCGCGTTCCCTTGAGCATTTAGCAATCATTATAAATCAAGCTGCCAGAAGTTCCTTTGTGTTGGTTTGAGCTCACACAGGGATTACTAAAGGACCATGTGAAGGGCTCTAATAAAACTTTCCGAGGAGGAGTCCTGGTTCTCGTCCTGTTCAGGAACACCAAGGACATCTGGGACAGGAACATCAGCACATGTGAAATCTTCCAGGGCTCACATCATCCCAAAATACCTTCTTCTGAAATGTGGAAATGACTGATTTCTCATGAGAGCCACTTACTGGCTGGTGTGTTTATGAGTGAAATGACTCCCAAAGATCAACTGAACAGTTCAGGAATAGCCTGTTCAGCTGAAGCTGCTTTTTATCTGCAGACAGATCATTCCCAAGGAAAGACTGTGTTTATAGGATGCTGATCCACTGATTCCTGTTTTCTAAACACCAATTCCTGCGTAATAGATGAATCACAAAGACACAGGTGGGGGTTCAGGTGGAGTGTTTTGGATTATTCTCAGATTAAAGCTCACCTCTCCTGTGTCCACCAGGTGCTCCAAAGTGATGATGCCTTGACTTTTGCTCTCGTTGTCACTCAGCACGTCGTCCTCGGACTCCGCGGAGCCCGTGGAGGAGATGGAGGAGCTGGACAGCTTCCTGCTCAGCAAGCCGTCCACGGGGTGATGGGTCAGGTCCTCCGGCAGGATCTCCCTGGCGGAGCCGCCCCCCTCCGGGGTGATGGTGACCTGCGGGACCGGGAGCGCGTGCATCTGGGGCGGCGGGGCGACTAGAGCTGCCGCCTGCGCGAGCTCATCGCAGACCGAGGAGGACCTCCCGGCTGTTCTTCGTTCCGACCGAGCCCTGTCGGGCCCCAGGTCCTTGGGGGACTTTCTCCTGCACTCTTTGGGCATCGGCGCTCGAGGCGCGCGGCGGAGGCGAGAAGAGCCGCTTCGCGTCAGCCTTCAAATCTGGTCATTTCACTTTCAGGGGGGGGGGAAAGCAAAAAAGCCCTCCTGATCCCGGGCGGCTCCTCTCCGGCGTTTCTCGGGGCTGTGTAAAGCCTCCAGCAGGCAGACGGTCTGGTGGGGGAACCCCTGCTCGGCGGTGGCGGGGCTTTGCGCTCTTACGCGGTTTGACACACGACGCGACGGCTCACCTTCCGCATGTCCCCCTGTCTCTGCTGCTGTCTCTGCTGCTGTCTCTGCTGCTCTCTCTGCTGCTCTCTCGCTTCCTGACTAAACATTTCAAACCAGCTGACGCGTCAAAGTTTGTTTTAGGGCTGCAGGCGTTTCTCTGCCTCACTTCTGCATAAAACAAAAACACACACGAGACCTTTAAGTTGATTTTTTACATTCAGAGTTGCATCATGAAACGCAGAAGGGAGGTGCCCTGTTTGTTTTAGTGTTTTTAAAAAAACCAGCAGGGACAAGCTATTAAACATAAAACTACTATCAGACACTTTTAAGTGTAAGCAAAGCAGCATTTACTTCTATATAAAAATACTTTAAACAAAGAGTCACATTTTTTTTTTCCATGAGTTGCACTGAAGCAAAGTTCAAATAATTTGAAACTTGTGCACATGTTGCTACTGGGATAAGAAAAAAGAGGCTCGTTTCTGTGAGAGTGTCAGAGTTTCAGAGAAGGTCCTTCCTCCAAAATCAAAAGTCAGAGCAAAAGATTAATATATAGAAAAGAGCTTCATGGAACCCAAAGCAGCTGAAGAAATTGTCTTGCTGCAGGAATCCCCTCCGAAACTGAGCTGGTGAATCCAAAAAAAGGGTTAAAAACAAAAACAACTGGACTTCAATTTGTAGCTGAAGACGTTTCGCTTCTCATCCGAGGAGCTTTGAGTTTGAGCTTTTAAAGCTGAGATGTTCTGTAAGCTGGATTCACATGCAGATTGTCCTCTCTCTCCTAACAATAGG
>JAOXNZ010000002.1:11652218-11668650 GCA_028566095.1 Kryptolebias brasiliensis | reverse complement strand
GCCCCAGGCCGGGATGAGATCCTGCAACCTTCTTGCTGGGAGGCGACAGCTCTAACCACTACGCCGCTGTGCCACCCACATACAACACAATATAATTTTATTTATAAAGCACTTTAAAAACACAGTTGACCAAATAAAAACACAAGAGGTAAAACACATAAAAATCCAAAACAAGAATTAAAACTAAAATAAAAAAAAACACAATCAAAGCAACAAAACAGTTAACCCCTTAGTCCCTGTTTTGGATTGATCTTGTTGGCAGAAGTGCTGGGGCCGCTATTGATGTAGGGGTTAAAAACCATAAAACAATAAAGTCAGATAGAAGCCAACGTCTCAAACCGAGTTAAAAGCCAAAGAGAAAAAATGTGATTGAAGATTTAAAAACAGGAAGTGAGTCGGCCTGTCTGAAAATTATCCCTCTGTATCAGTTAAAGCTCTTGTACAGAATTTAAATTATTCTCAATTCTCAAATCGGCTGTTAAACACTAAGAAAAGCAGTGGCCTCTGTCTTAAGTCAGATTTATATTTGCATTCAGTTTGTTGACGTTTGCCTCCCTCTTCTTTCATTTTTTTTTTTTTTTTACCACACAGTCCTGCTGTACGTGCGCAAAGAATCAGAGGAGGTGTTTGATGCCCTCATGCTGAAGAATCCCACGCTGCAGGGCCTGGTGGAAGCTGTGAGTTCTTCTCAGTTCTTACGACTTCGTGTTCCTGTTTCACATTGGTGGTTTGAACTCTCAGTGTCGAAGAAACCGTGCCGGAACAGAAAAAGAAAAATGAAGAAGGGCTTTTTCTTTGTTGTAAAATAAACCGTTGGGACTAAACGTCCAGAAGGCAAAGATGTTACTTGAGAGGTTTAAACAAATTGAGCACTGGGGTCATGTACCTTAGGTATGTGAAGCAGTTGAGTCTGAAGTGTCTTTTGACGGGTTCAACACAATAACAACTTGTTCCTGTGCATGCGCGTGTGTGTGTGTCTGTGTGTGTGTACCTGTTCTGCTGCATTCGTGAGGTCTAAAACGTCGAGGGCTCGCTATACTTGTGAGGTCCGGCAGCTTTGCAGGAACAAAATGTTTGTCGCAGAGAGGTTAGGGGGATGTTTGAGGGTCAGGCTTTGCTCCTAAGGGTCAGGGTTAGGCATTCAGTTGAGATAGTAAAGACTAGGGAATACATCGTGCCAATGGGAGGCCCCTGCAAGTAGATAAAAATAAGGATGTGTGTGAGTGGGGTGTTAAGAGTTTAAAACTGACGTGTTTATTTATTTATTTACTTTCTGAACCAGATTTCAGAGAAGTATGAGCTGCCTCTGGATAAAGTTGGAAAAGTCTACAAGAAGTGCAAGAAAGGGTGAGAGGCTGTCCTTTAAATCCAGATTGTTTGACGTGGGGTTCCCGTGAAAAGAGCGTGAACCATTAATATCTTACCTGTTGTAGATAGCTTCTTGAACAACCTCAGTTTGGACATATCGTGTTCAATCCAGACTGGAGTTTATTGTTTGGGAGGATCCTAACAACCTATTTTCTGTGTTAATAGTATTCTAGTGCACATGGACGACAACATCATCAAACACTACTCCAATGAAGACACCTTTCAGATCGGCATGGAGGAAATTGGTGGCATGTACAAGCTAACCCTCACTGAGATCTGAACGATGGAGAAGAAATGGAGCTGTCGGGTTTACGCGTCTGGCTTTGATGGTGGACTTGATCTGAAAGTTAAATAATGTGGTCTTTGTGCTGTTTAGTGTGAAACCAGAACGTCCAAAAACTGGTAAATCAAAGCTGGAGCTTTTTTTTAAAAAAAAAAAAAAAGACAACAAAAAACTAAATAAACAACAGTGCTGGATTGAGATGTAAATTATACTTGTGATTAAGTGTAAATCTTTTGTGTGTGTGTGTGTGTGTGTGTGTGTGTGCGCATAGGAGTTAACAAGTGAGGATACATTTGCGCATTAGGACACCTTTGTGTTTGGTCAAAATCTGATCTGTAACTCGGATATTAAGTGCCTGCTTTTCTAAATATTGTTCAGGGTTGCAGAGCTGTTGTGGAGCTGCTATACCTCAAGCTATGCAAGCAGCAGAGTGTCTTTATTCACAGGTTGGACTTTTAGCGTGGAAAAACCGACCTTCTTTTCCTCCAGAAAGCCATGGCACTGATGACTGCAGTCTGCAAAGTTGAATATTTCGCACTCAAAAAGATGACAGTGAATTGCCGATTGAGCCTCTGTGGTTCTGTGTTAATACGAAACAGTATGGCAGTATTTGGGATGTCACCATATGGTTATAGAGGAACACTGCAAATTTTTGTAGTTTTTTTTTTTTGTTCTTTTTTTAGGATAGGACACAATTTTGAACGACAATACTAAAATAAATGTTGTTTTTCCTTTAAATCAGTTTAAATAAGATGCTCTTTTTAAGTATTACATTGTTGTGATCTTTTTCTGAATGTTGATAGGTCAGTTAATACCCTGCAGTGCAATAATGATCAGGCTCAGGCTCATTCAGAAAATAATTCTCCTCTATTGCCATAATATACACGCTGATATTTTTTAATGGAAATATTGTAAATATTGACTGGAAAAAGGATTTGTATGAACCCTTTTTTTATATCTCAGTACTTATTGTGTAAATATTTGTTAAGAAAATGGAGGTGGGTCTCTGCATATGTTATCAGCTTTCTATTATTTCTAATATAATACCTACATGTACTTTTATATAAAGTTATAATAATATTACCTGTCAAGGATTTGATGCACAAAGTGCCCAATAAAAGCTCTCCGGTGGCTGCCGTTTTTATGTTTTCTACTCAGAAATCTATTCCTGCTGTCTTCATTCTTCACCAGTTTTAGATTCTAAATTTTTTATCAAATAATATTATGTCTGTCGTCGGTTTATCTGTAGCAGAAATAAACCGCTTCCGTCCACAGGAGCAGATGTCTGGGCGTCAACTCAAACGCTGCAGAGAGGAAACATGAATGATTGGGCAGCCTGGTGCCAAAAAGCTGCTCTGACGGAAACCAAGCTGAAAACACTGCCCCACTTTTTTAATATTTATTATTTTCCCCAACACGACACAAGGCCAGACATATATCAAGAAGCCAAATAAATGAATAAAATACAATAATATCCACTCATATACTCAATTATCAAATGATGAAGACGTTAATGTAGCTTGCAGTTGATAATTTTTTAGCTACAATATTTAAAATAAAGGGTTTAAATATCAGTTGTGGCAAAATAAGCGCAAAACAACAATCTGTTATAATTTCACAGATCACCTGACATTGATGCAAACCGGCTAAACTTTTAAAAATGCTTTTTGATTGGTTACTTTATTAAAGACGCTTGTCTTTTTATAGTGACAAAAAAAAAAATATATGAAAAGCAAACATGAACCGAATGGTCAGTTTTGTGTTTAATAAACAACCTACTTTACCTCCTGAGTTACAACCACAAGTTATAAAGATGCTATTTTTATTCCTGTTTGGGCTCATTTTATATTAATTCTTTAATAAAAATGCATTAATGTTTATCATTGTGCACCAGTAATTGAGAAATATGAAGCTAAAGTTACTTTTCTGTCCTCATTAGGTATTCATAAATAAAAACCGCTGAACTTATTTCATATTTATAGCAGCTACACTGAGTCTGATAGACAAAATCGTGCTGGGAAATATAAAACATGTGTCTGGCCAGTTCTAAATAGAGCAAATATAGATGTTGGGTAAAAACCAGAGTGAAATGACAATTATTTAAATCATTTGAAGCTAATTTGATTAAAACATAATACAAAAAGCACAGAGCCATATATCATAAATTACACATCTTACACTTATTGAAAACATAAATTACAATTAATAGTTTCAATTAAGTAATAAACTATCAGCTGTACTTTAAAGACAGTTAAAAGGACAAGGACAGCCTAAATTGGTTTAACTAAAATGTTTTTATGCTCTTTTTTTTTGCTGTTTTACCTTCTTAGTTTAAGTGTTAAAGCATTGTGTAAAACAAAGGTTTTATCTTTGGGTAGATAATGTAAAATAACTTCCTTTACCTTTGGGATACTCAAGCAGTTTATCATTTTTCACTTGTTGATTTGACGTCAGCTTTTATGCATTTATTCTTGTGCGTTTGCAGGTCATGTAGCATCCATATGTCTGTTAGCTTTACAATCAGACCGACTAGGTAAAGAGAAGAAAAACCTCATTTAGTTAGAGTTTAACCCACTGCCCACGTCACGCCATGACTTCAGGTGTTACCTGCCATCTGCTTCTCCATCTATCCATCCATCCATGGATGGATGGATGGATAGATGGATGGATTTTAAAGGAATAAATACAAACATAGTACTTTAATGTGCAGCACAGCTTTGTGTGAGGTCTACCTTTCTTACATTTTTACAGAAATCATCTTAAGTTACATTAATTGTTGGACAGTAAAGGGCTTGATTTGGATATAGTGGAAAAAAATATCAAACTTTATGTTGCTTGAAGACTTTCATGAGGGAACCTGCATGTACTAAAGTGGTTTTTCGTTGAATAACACTTCCGCACAGAGTCAGACGACCAGACAGGAAGTAATACAAAGTGTACCCTTTAACGATATCGTGGAGACTTGAACATTAGGCTTCGCACATCGCAGGGAAAGCTCCTCTGGGGAGCCCTGAAACCTGCCTCCTGTTTCTTAGGTTTCCAGGACAACAGACAGAGAGCCAGAAGCACAAATCAGTCTCTCATGGCAACAGATTAGCTTTAGCATCACACTCTGACCAATCAGAGGCCACGTGCTTGATGAGAAATCCCGGTTGTTGCTCATTTCTGGCGTGTAGGAGGAGAGGGGGCAGAGTCACGTGTTGTGTGGTACACAAAGCATCCTTCAGCGCAGTGCTGACTTCAGGTCACAGCTCGTACTCAGACTGAATGTATGTAGTAAATATTGTTTGTGTGTAACAATCCGCACGTCTGCTTGTGAATTAAAAAGGCTTTTTGTTAAAAAACTGTAGAAAAACTTGCAGTTATTGTTTAAAGCCTCTTGTTATCACATTTCTTTATGAAGCAAAATGTTCTGTTGATGCCTTGAACTGAATTGTGGGTCTAAAACTAATATTTACAAGCTTGTCTCTTAACTTTACTGTAAAATGTAAGTTTGAATATCTTTTTATAGATGCAGAAACGTGTATGTTTTGCTTTACCTGTAATTTTACTTTCCGTCCTTTTCATACTGTTAGTGCAAACCCCATTTCTAAAGACGAAACAGCAATAATTTGCATTTAAATCTATCAAACCCAGTATTTCATTGAAAAGAGTACAAAGAAAGCACATAACCTTGTTTTGAAGTGGAATAGTTTGGACAGGCACATGTTTACCGTTGTCTTGCATCACGTTTCCTTTCAGCAACACAGAGTAAAGATTTGGAAACTGAGAAGAGCAAACGCTGCAGTTTGGAAAGTGAAATGTTTTCCCAGTTTTTGGTTACAAACTGTACCAAAGGTTTTCAGCCTGTGACACGGCTGAACTACAGGCAGCACCTACAGATTTTACAATGCAGCCATGTTTTTTTTTTTCTGAAACAAACGTGGCTTTCTTTGTAAAAAGATGTTATTTGATTGACAACACGTGTTTCCCCTGCAAATTATGTATTTCATTCAGAATTAATGATACATCCACACTTTAAGCTGCACGTGCACACTCACACTATCACGCATGCTGGCTTTTAAAATATACTAATTTGATGGTTTCCAGCTGTGGATGGAGTGTCCATTTTTTTCTTTTTCATGTGAGAGTTTTAACATGCAGAAATAGACATAAGTGGGTTATAAAGACTGAAATAATTAAGTTAATAAGACCCCACAGTCCTATATTATATTATTATTATCTTTACAGTCTGTGACCTTTGACCCGGATGCCATCTTGCAGTTTAGCAGTGAATCACGACGACTGACACAGTTTTCTACAAGTCCTTGTGTGCTCAGAAACTTATCTGGATATGAGTTTATTGGTGCAAAATGACTAAGAATAATTTAGAGGTAAATGAGTCGCGCAGCAGGAATCTAAATTAGGTCAAAAAAGCAAACTTTTAGTGAAGGCATCGTATTCAAATTTTAAATTATGCTTGTTTAATTTTAAAAATTGGACATAAAATAGTCTAAGAATGGTGTCCTACATTTGCAGCCTTCAGATCAACTCTATAATGGTGCTCTAACAAGATTTAAAGAGAACTTTAATATAGTTTTACTTCAGTCCATATCATTAATATATGTATAAAAGCTAAAGTGTGTGTTTGTTCAGTTTGATGAAGTAAAATAATGTTTTTTTTGGTGGCATGCTTCATGTGAGGCCTGACTCTTATCTCTGTGCCTGTCTGAACTCAGGGGGGGGCATCATAGACCCTGATATATTTAACCTCGTTGGCCCAACTCCCCCTGTTTTTGACTCCTGGAGTTCCTGAGCCGGGGGAGTTGACCGGACCGGGGAGGCGCGCGTGCAGAGGCCCAGATAGGGCCGATGTAACCTTTCCTCCAGATTCCCTAACTAGTTGAAGCGAGCTGCCCCACTTATATCACAAACAGGCCGCTGTGCTTGGGCCCGACTGCTTGTCATTCTTGTGAGCTAACTGGTTTTTCCCCGTAGCTCCTCCCAAGTGCCCTCTCGTCTCGCTGACAGCTGGCGGTGCCACAGCTCGCCGCCCTCAGGCCTCCCTGAGGTCACGCTTATGTGAGTCATACCTGGGTACGGTCTTCCATAACGGGCGGGCAGGCGGGCGCTGCCAGGGCCGGTACAACACGCCCCGCTACACTCCCCCTTTCTGCCGCAGGCAAGCTGCTAACAGACAGCTTAACAAAAAGACGGGTGTGAGGTGGAATCGAGTTTCTTTATGAGCAAACCCAAAAATAAAACATAAAACAACAAGAGTCTGCGCTCATGGAGGCGATACTTGTTCCTTTTAGGGCAGCTTGGCTAAATTAAGTAAATAATGCACTATTATCTTGCCCTCATGACACATTTTACCTTTGCCCACATGTGGCTCTTGATGTAAAACTTTATGTAGGTCACGACCTGTTTGAGTCCTCTGACATGTGTTTTTTGGATTAAAAAAAAAAGACCAGACAGAGAGAAAATCTTCCCAATACACAGCAACATTTACAGAGAGCGTATTGGATATAGTCATTGTCAGTAATACAAGCCACAATATGCTGGTGTAGATTGTGTACAAGCCACAATACCCTTTCATAGCCATATAAAAACTTTTAAACATGCAGTTTATCTGAGGCTTGAAGCATATAATTTTATTTCAAGGACAAATTTGTACCAGACATTTAGGCTAACAAAAATCAAAACAGTTGCCAAGAGAGAGGAGTAAAATACAAAAGGAATACTGACTGCTTAATAAATGTTATTGTATTGACTGGTTCATGCTTTTGAAGACACTTGAATGTTTGTCTCCTAATTATGATAACAGATAAAGCAATAACAGCTATTTTGTAGTTGGGTGAATTAATAAAATGCACTTGTGATAATAGCTGTGCAGTTGTTGATGTGGTTTTGCTGAAAAAAGGGGCATAAACATGTTTTAAAAAAAGAAAAACAAGAGAGAAACCCGCGCTTTGTCTGGCACAAGTGCTGCGTTCACTGACGATCGGAAAGGTGGGACAAATAATGCTGGTTTCATAACAACTGAGAAAGACCCTTATCCGATGTTTCTCGAGATGAAAATTTTCGGTAGCAACGGGTATTTATGTGCCGTAATGCAGCGGGAGTTTTTATACTTCCAATATATACATTTTTCTAAATTCTAAAATACGTTGTTATAGCCATATGCCCCTACAAAAACGTAACGCCGAAAAAATAGGAAAAAGCACATGAATCGTACGAGTGTGAACATTGGACAAGTTTTAAAATGTATATATGTTTTAATCCCCTCCCCCCCAAAAAAATCAACATTATATATTACAAAGCAGTGATGGCTATCTTGTGTGACGTAGCGCTGCGGGAGCCGGGTCATTTCCAGCATGGAAATCCGCGCGCCCCCTAAATGCAGCATACACTGGCTCGACCTTTCGCCCAGTTTCAACTGGCTGCCAGTTCATCGAGTTCACCCTGACACTGCTGACTCCGTGGCCACGCCCACCAACGGCCACGCACCCCGTTTCCTCCAACCGCCCGGCGAGCACGCGCTGTTCACGCGCTCCCCGCTCCCCAATTGGCCGGAGCAGCAGCACACACTCGGTCGCCATTGGCCGAGTGTTGCCACCCGCAAGTGCGTTGTGTTACGAGTTTTGTTTTTCTTTTTTTTTTCTGTTTTTTTTTGTTCCTTTTCTCCTCCCCGTGTTTTACACACACAGCTGAGAGAAAAAGGGAGCCAGTCAGGAAAAAGGAGACGGTCTGAACTCTGTCCTAGAGGAGGCAGAAGCTCCGGCAAACCGCCGTCTCTTTGTTCTAACGCTGGCTTTGACAACAAAAACCCCGATATTTACATTTTTACGTCCTCATCGCGACACATGAATGAAATGGACATATACCAGGTAAGCTGATTCTGAACACTGCTTCATTTGTTTGTTAGTTTGTTTCCTTTCGGTCACGCAATCGCTTGTTTACTCGCCTAACGAGACGCTAAATTTAACATTTATATTTAAAGTTTCAACTATGGAGCTAAAGTACCCGTATTTAATACATATTGTGTATTTTATTTCCACTTGTTATAACCACCTAAAGTATACAAAATACGTCTTTCAAATGAAAAAAGCTGTCAGTGTTTTGATTAATTTGGTTAGGTTTTGGTGGTTAAAGTGTTTACCAAAGTTGTAGCATGACCAAGACTACTTCCTGATGCAAACCCGCTTTATGGGGATTTCACATGGCTGATCTGGCTGCACGTCACCGTTTGGTCTATATTTGGGAAGGGGAGGTGTTCTGGCTTCGGGCCAGGGGGAGTGCATGCTGGGCTGGGGTGTAGTCACCAACACCACCACCCCCCCTTCTCCTTTCCTGGTATCATCGTGCAGTTTTGGCCGGGAAACTTCAGCACAGGGCAGACACAGCTAGAGTCTTAGGGACTGGCTGTCACTGCGTCTGAGTGAGCTGAAAATTGACTGTTCCTTCTGCTCCTCTTAGACAGATGGTATGGAAAAGTGTGGGCCCTGCGTGAAGAGGAGAAGGCATGACAGCGAAAGGTCCCTCTCCGCCGGGGCCAGCGGCTGCTCGGCCGGTCTGGAGTACCCTGATCTGGAAGCAGCCGAAGCTCTGGTGTGTATGAGCTCCTGGGGACAGACTTTCTTCCTCGGCAGCAACAAGCCGAACGCCTGCAAACCCAGGCCCCTCACCCCGGCTTCTGACTCATGCGACTCTCCCCTCCCGCTGGAGCTCCCAGAGCCCTCGAAGGACTTTGTGTCCCTCTCCTCTCTGGTAAGACATCATCACACAGTGGTAGAGTTAGGCATCAATATCACGATGGGTTGTAAAGTTCCTGAGATCACTTACTGTATGTATTAGGAGAGTAGGTTTGCATGAACCACTTGCCCTTCGTTTATGACATTTTTTGCAGATGCAGGGTCATAAAGTCAGTATTTATAGCTCTGAGTGATCATTATTCATGTGTACACCTGCATATTATCTATGATGCTTATCTCTGTAAAGTTGTTTTATTGCAGTGACACTGGAATACACTTTAATATTCCACCATTTCTTTCCAGTGCATGACACCCCCTCACAGTCCCAGCTTTGTTGAGACCTCGTCAGGCAGTACGGTCCAGTCGAGCCCCACCTCAGCCGTGTCCGCTCGGCCCTCTGGATCTGAGCTCCATCAGCCCAACCTGGCACCCACTGCTGACAAGACCCCCTCCCTTCCTGCTCCACCACAGCCCTGCAGAGCCATGGCGACCAGCGTCATCCGCCACACTGCAGACAGAAACCTCTGCCAGCACCACATTCCAGCGCCCTCCAGTTCGGAGAAAACCATAAACATGGAAACAGATACAATCATCTGCAAGCAGCAACAGGAATGCATTACAAACACTGCGCAGATGACCACACCTCCAGCTCATCCTGATTGTCTCATGCCTTCACAGCCAGAGCCCCCATGCAGTCCCTCAAAACCCTGTTTGGACAGTGTCTCCACCTCCGCTTTTGTCAACACAGAGCCACAAAACAGCCCACCCACTCCCAGCGTTCCCACAACCCTGTCCCCTCCTCCAGTGAGCAGCCCTCAAATCATCTGCCAGATGTTCCCTGTATGCAGCCAATCCGGTATAATCTCAGCATTCATCCCCAGTGCAGTTCAGGCCTCCAGCACTGGAATTCGGACTGCCACAACACCCATTCTCCCCCAGCCTGCCGCAGCTAACGCCCCCCCTGTCCAGCAGTCTCTGATCGTGGGCTCAGCGGTGCCCCAGGGGACAGTAATGCTGGTCCTCCCTCAGTCCTCTGTGTCTCAGGCACCTCACTGCCCTCAGACTGTCATGACTCTGGGCAACACCAAGCTGCTACCTCTGGCCCCAGCTCCTGTGTACGTGCCAGCGGGGCCCAACAGCAGCGTGGCAGCAACAAAAATGGACTTTTCCCGTAGGAGGAACTACGTCTGCAACTTTCCAGGCTGCAGAAAGACTTACTTCAAGAGCTCACACCTCAAGGCACACCTGCGAACACACACAGGTGAGGGTTTCCTGGATACAGAGGTCTTTGGCTGCAATTCTCTTGAGGATGAGTGTTGCATCCTGTTTGTCTAATGCGCTTTTCTCCGTCTTGTTTTTCTCGATGAGCACACTCTGAGCTCATTGTTTTATATCAGTAATGACGAGTCAGGTTTGAGTCACTCATCTTTCCCTGCTTTGTTTCTGTGTCCCTCCTTCAGGTGAGAAGCCCTTCAGCTGCAGCTGGGAAGGGTGTGACAAGAGGTTCGCCCGCTCCGACGAGCTCTCCCGGCACCGCCGAACGCACACCGGGGAGAAGAAGTTCGTCTGCCCCGTGTGCGACCGGCGATTCATGCGCAGCGATCACCTAACCAAACACGCCCGGCGTCACATGACCACGAAAAAGATTCCTACCTGGCAGGCGGACGTTCGCAATCTGAGCAAAATGGCCGCTGGCAAAAGCCCTCCGTCTAGGCCCGCCATTGCCACCCTGAGCCTGTTGGTACCTGCTGGCTCCAAGTAAACGGTGAACAAATGCCATCTTACTCACTCCCAAGATGCCAGAGGGACGAAGGGAGCAGCCAAGCACACATAACTGCTCCTCTTTACGCATTGCAATGAAAACAAAACAAAACAAAAAAAAGCACTGGACTCTTCCTGCTCTACTGCTCATTTGTACATGTACTTTCTCTTTAAGATTCTTAGTTGACCTTCTTTTTTTATTATTATCGATAATTTGTACACTGTCTTGCCAAAGCCTTTGTATGAAGTTGGTCTTTGACATTTCACTTTCTTCGCCTCTCCTACGAGACGCGAATGTATTGTTCATTTTAGTGTGAAAAGGCATTTATTCGTCTTATTTGAGGGGGGAGGGGAGTTGACAGAAAAACATTGTAAATATGAATACTAATCATCAGTACCATGATTATGCCTTGATTGTATCTCCTTGCATAACTTTTCATATTATTTAATATCATGTTTGTAATAAAAAAAAAACCCCAAAAAACAGGATGTTTAAATGAGCACTTCTTTGTGACCTTTCCTGTATGTAATCCTGGGAAACGAAGAGTGGGATCCATGTGTAGTCAGCAGGCTTTTCCCGGCTGAATGAGACAGATGCAGTGCGTGGTGTCTGCCCACATCCTCTGTGCGTCACACCAACTCCTCCTTTGCCGAGGCCTTTTCTTTGGTCAGTCCAAACCTGCTTACTAAGCTGTGGGTAGCTTCCCGTTGGCTAAATGTTCCTGTTTGTTATAAAAGCTCTTTTGGCAGCTAATCCGGGAACATTGTGTCCTGATCGTTTCAGGGCCAGATCACTTGATGAGTCAGGATCGACAGGCAAGATGTTTGCCCTTTATTGGAGCCCGCTAACAGATCAGTCACAGAACAAGATGAAATCCCACAACTCTCCAGTAAACTGCATTTATTAGATATGTTTAGCTAACACTTCCTGTTGTGGCTTGTAGCTGAAGATACAAGCTAAATCTAAAACTAGAAATAAACTGGCTGAGGGTATTTTTCACTCTTCTCACTTCAGCTCTTAAACCTGGGAGAGAGCGTTTAATAAAAATAATTAAAAAAAAGATATAAGTAGCGGCCTCGCAGGACGCTCCGCCAATCAGAGAGCTGGAAATATGAACCGTTGGGGGCGCGACCAATCAGCGCCCTCCTCTGGACACCCGCCCACCTGCCTTACTGACCGACTTCCTCGCTGGCTGTGTGCCACCCGATGGGTGGTCTGCGGCGCCCCCTGCCGGCCGCAGCGCGTCAACGCAGCTGTCATGGCGGTCAAACGACTTTAAAAGAGCAGAAGATGTTCTGAGAACCACAACAAAAATAAGTTTTCTCTTCTGGGACGTTTTATACTTCAGGTTCAGCTCAAAAGAGAGAAATATTCTCCTCTTTTAACTTTCATTTATGAGAGAGCAAGAACTATTTAATGCCACTCTGATATATTTGCACAAATAATATATCAAAGACTGTACTAGTTTGATTAAAAAAGGTAATTTCCTAATTTGTTTTTAAACCTTTTTTTTCCTGTAAAACAGTCCATCCATCCCACTAATTTTGAGGTCTAGACTTGAATTGTTGATTAGACATTACACTTGATTTTGAACACCTTATTCAAATTTATTAACAGTTTGAAGCAGTAAGCCTTGAAAACACCACATTTGGAGCCCTTTTTCACTTACCTTTGCTATATTCAAATAGGAAGTGATCAAAAAAACATGTTGTGTTTTGACACGTTCAGAAAATACTTAAGTTTCTCACTTTGAGAAAACTGTCAAATCCTCTCAAGAACAATGTACTAGAGCTCTTTCACTGAATCAGAAACATTTAAACTTTCTATTTTTAATAATTATTGCAACTTTATGTCACCTCTAGCCATCACAACCACAGCTGAAAACTTTAGAAATTGTAACACTCCTACAGTGAGTACCTCCTTAAAAGTATGAATTTACTTGCAACAGAGCATCATTACTGGGATATTTATATTTATTACTTCAGTAAAGGACCTAAGAACTTTTTCCTTCTTTCAGAATTGAATACATTTAACAAACATAGGGCTAATGACAATTAATTTGGTTATTGCTGTGCTAATGACCCAGAACTTTTATAAATACAGTGACATGTTTGAAGTAGTTAAAGCTAAAACATGTGAATTATTTTTGTAAGTATGGATTTTGTCGTGCACTTGAGCTGAAAAGTCAGGATTTGACTCCAATCAAAGCCCTGCTGACTTTAGCTGAACGTAACATCTCCTCGCTGTGACGACACATCAGTCCAGCTCGTACATCAGTTTGTTTCTGAAGATGAAACCTGCAGACGTGGAATGATCACTGATCACCGTTTCGTTTCCGTCCGCATCGATCTCTCTCAGTATCGCTGCCGGTGGCTTCTTGTCGAGCTCTGAGGTCTGGAGGACTCGCTCTGCTGGCAGGTCACCTCCACCTGCGTCCTTTTCCTTCTGTTTCAAAGAGACAGCACTGAGGTCTCCTCTGCCTGGTGCATTTGTCACATGTGTGGCAAACATCTGAACAGGCTTCACGTCTCCTTCAGAACTGCTGACATCCCTGACGTTGGGCCAGGTTCTTTTTGTTGTCAAACACTCAGAAGTGGACGTTCCTTTTGCTTCCTTGTCCTCTTCTGTAAAACTGATGTGTTCATCAGAGGTTGTAACGTGTCGATATTCAGTTTTAGATGAAGCCTCTAGTCTGTTATCAACAGCTCTGGTTTCTTCCTCAGCAGAAATGTCTGTTTTCAGAACTGGATTATCACCCATGAAGCAAGAATCCCTTTTGGCTGCTGATCTGTCACAAATGTCTTCCTTTGTCTTTTCATGATCTCTGTTTTGTTTTTCCTGCATTGTCAGTTGTCCAATTTCTTCCTTATTCACCTCCCTCTTCTCTTGCAGTATCTCTTCATATGCTTCATATCTTGGAAGCTCTTCTCCTCTTTCTTGGCCTTTTCCTTCTGGTTCTTTGCATTTTCTCTCCTGCTCACCAGTTCTCTGTTGTCTTCTGCCATTTTCAACCAGTTCTTCTCCTCTCCTCTGATTGTTTTCTTCTTCCTCCACAGTTTTTGACTCCTGCTCCTCCATTCTTTGTTCCTCTGCCCGTTTTTCTTCCGCCCGCTCCCCTCTTTTGCCCTCCCATTCTTCTCCTTCCACCTCACTTCTCTCCTCCTCTCTCTCCCCAACACCCTGGGAATCACCCGTAGGTGTAACAGGGTCAGCGCAGAGGAAGGCTTCACGAGGTGGTTGCACGGGCAGCGTGACGGTGAGCTGCCTGCTCTGTCTGTTGAACTTGGCCTCTCCGTTGTCCTCATCCACAGGGTAGGCTAAAGGCAGCTCCAGTCTGTAGGCCGGCTGTTTGGACTCCAGCAGCAGGATTTTCTCTTTCACTTCAAGGCTTGTGTCTCCGACTGACTTCAGGAGAGGCAGGTCAACGGTAATCACGATTTCTTTAGGCCTGGGGCTTCGAGCAGAGTCTCTAGAGCACCTGAAGTCCTGCAAATCAACGACAGATCTATATTTTACTGAGTAGTTTGGCTTTGTTGGCTCTTTGGCTTTCTGTGGCTGGATCTGGAAGCTGCTGTTTGCTGTAAGAGGCGGCTCTGGAGGCTTTGTCTGTGGTTGTGTAACATCTGGATACGGGAAGGCGAGGGGGTCTGGCTGCTCAGGGCGCTCCTTGGCTTCATACCCAGGTATTGGTTTTCTGATCACACACGGCTGAGGGGTTCCTTTGTATTTCGTTCTGATCTCTCTCACGTTGTTTTTGTCCAGAATCACCTGAAATGCTTTCTGGATTTCATCAGTGGCCGTGTTGTTCACCATATCCATAAAGGTCTTGTTTTTGGCTGCCATGTGCAGCGTGTCAGGGTGGAAAATGACGTCGTAGATCACGTATTTGTTCCCTTTTGAGTTTGTATTTTGCCTTCCAGGGGAAAGACTGAGAGGCAGAGACCAACACTGCCCCCTGCGGCCATCCTCCGACACAGCAGGCTTAAACTCAGGCTTCCCTATCTTCTCACTGCCGCAGATGTTAATGAAGCATTTCTGCTCGCCTCCCGCGCTCGTTTTGAGGACCCTGAACGGCGTCGGGTGGATGAAGTCGATGCTGTTTCCTCTTTCTTGCTCTAAGAGTTTGATTTCCTCCTCGTACTTTTTCCTGTTCTCGGGGTCGGACATTTCACGGGCGTAGTCGCAGAACATCTCCTTGAACTTATCGTCCCTGAAAGCTTTGGTAAATCTGTCGATTTCATCCGATGTCAGGTTTGGCTCGTTGAGCTTATCTCCGACATCCTCCATGCTGATACTTTTGAGGAGGCAACGGAAATGGACGATTTGTTTGTGACCTAAATATTCAGAAAAGTGTTTACATTTAAACACATTAACTAATAAAGTCTGAAAGAGGAAATGTCCTATTTACCTTAGTTTTAGCTCGTCAAGAAAGAAGAAACCGGAAGTTCGTTTTGTTGATGTAACCATGGAAACCGGGGGCTGTTCGACGGTGCAACAATAAAATCCTTCCTCCCGTAAAATTAAAACGACCAAGTTAAATTTACACAAACGTGTAAATAAAGAAATACTTTATACACATAAACTTATTAGTTTTTGCACACGTGATAGCTATGTTATGTTATGTTAAAAAAAAGTAGAGAAGGTAGGACTCAATTACCACAAGCCTTAAAGAAAGTAACCTAACATAATAAAATAAATATCAGGAAAATTGTTCTTGAAAAGTAAAAGAGCAGGATGTTTTCATTTGAAATGTCCTGGACTCCATATAAAGTCTCATGAGAGAGAAAACACTTTAAATTTGTGCTTCAGTACAGCACGAGCATACAGGCTAGTTTGTTTTCTGCTATTGTGTTGATACACTGGTTGTCAAAAAATAAACTATTTTTAAATCAAGGCATGGAGTCATTTCATTTGCATGTAAACTATAAGCAAAAGTAGCACTAATAGATCTAAAAGAATCTCATTAGTAAGTTGTACTTAATGCTAGAGAAAGATATGGCTAAATAATGTGTTCCTACCAATCTGCATAGGTTAGTAAAATGATAAATATTATTACTGTTTTAACTACTAAATTAGCTCTGATGTGCATAAAAACTTCAGCAGATAAGTGCCATGAACCAAATAATACTTAAACATCTAATGTAGGCCTAGATTCTACATTAAACTGCTATTGTTTTAGGTTTAATAGAAAATAATTCGACTCAAAATTATTTTACCCACCCAGCACCTCTGGCTAATCTCTTCAAAGAAAGATGCTATCAGCCTAAAAACGAGACCCACTGAAGC
>JAOXNZ010000002.1:11618531-11634291 GCA_028566095.1 Kryptolebias brasiliensis | reverse complement strand
ATTACATTAATGTCTGAGAACATTTTCTGTCATTGTTTGTGACTTCAAATCTGAGAAGTCAACACCAGAGAACAGAGAGACTGAAAAAAATGACTTGTTTTACATAAAAAATGGCTCATAAAAATGATCAAAGGTGCACTATGAGATTGTAGAAACATTTAAAATGATTTTATTTTACATAAAATCAATCACAACTTTAAACTGACCACTGCATTTTGACTTCCAGTCCTGTCAGGGCTTTTATTTGATGTTATTTCTTAATACAAATTTTTAATGTGCACTTTATCATCTTTGTCGGACATTTTTTTTCACTCAAAGCAAGAAGACTTATTACTTTTTAACTAAGTCAGTTTTTAAAGTTTTTTATTTACATATTTATTCACACGTTACAGAATTTATCTTTGTATTTCAACACTTTATTAGTTTATCTTTTATTGGAATCTTTCACTTGTTCTCCTTAATCATTGTTACATTTTACTTTTTAATTTTCATAGTACACATTGATATAAAATTGCTCATTTTCTATTACTATTTACAATGCACATATTTTTGTTATTGGACATTTTTAATCCAGAGTAAAAATCACAAATATTGTCTTATAACGTCACAAAGCAGCCCACAATTACAGCTCTTATTTACCATTATCTTCCTTCCCTTGAACTCCAGGATAATGCATGACCTCCCAACCTCCTGACCAGCACCACTGTTACACGAGAAAAAATATATACATACAAAAAAACCAAATAATTCATGTATTTGTGAGGTCAAAAAGCACCAAATTCACATTAAATTAAAAATAAAACGTTATTAACTCACAGAGGTCGAATTAAGAGCTGGTCACTTTCCTCAGCGGGGACAATCATATCTACTTTGCGTTTTGTGGCCATTTCTCTTAATTTTTACAGGTTAAATATGTGAAAAAAGACTAATAAAAGCGGCCAATATAAATCGTCCATAATGTTTTCTGAATGAACGAGGGTGGCGATTTTCTCAGTCCGTCTAGAAACAGCACCGTTGAAGACCGTTCCGTTAATCCCCGACTAAAGCGGTTATTAACATCTAAAATTAATTTCGTTTTTTATTTACAGCAGTGGCTCGTGTAATAACTTAATAATTTACACGAATGACAAGCGTTTCGTCTTAATGTTAATATTTAACTTTTTTGTTTGAATATTTGGTTGCGTCCCCTTTAAGAGTGCTTGGGTGTAGGCTCAAAGGGAAACCGAAGTGTCAACATTTTAAAAGCGTATTTGAAGAAGAAATACTTCAAACTAAACATTAAAACTGCCACGGTACGAGCAGGTATGCTGCGTGTGATTCAGTGAAGTTTGGTGGATTTATTTTGTTTTAGTAAGGCCACGTGAAAATCTGTTTTTAACTTCGTAAATAAACGCGGCATGGGGGTTGGGGGGGGGGACCCTAAAAATATCCAGCGGTTGAGTCGTACTGAGACGTAGCCAGAATAATTTAATAAAAAACTGTTTTAGCCAGTTAGCTACCGGTTGGATAAGTGATAGTCGGGCAACTTGTTGATTCTGGTGTGTTATTTTTTATGTCATGGAGGGTCGTGTGTTGTAATTATCGCTCCAACTCCATCACAAACATCTGCAGCGACGATAACCGTCGATGTATGGCGGCTGTTAGAGTCGCAGGTGTTTAGAAAAGATCGGTGTCCAGTTTATCTGGTGCCCCCGTTTTCACCTGTTCGGGACCAATAACTACTTAGATATTCGTAATAATGAGGTGTTCATTACACGCTTGTGTATTTGTGTTATTTGAAAAGTGTTTTCTGAAATGTTGCAGTTTGTCTTTTTAATTTTGTGTTTTATCTACTGTTCTGCTTGACATGTTTAGGCTTCTGGGTGTGTTTTTTATTAACATTTTAGCTCTTTCATTTGATACCTTTTAATATTTTTAGCTGCTGAACATAAAAATACGATAATAGTCAACAAGTGAAACGTCAGTGTGGAGTAAATAAAAAAAAATCAAAGACAAGAAGCAATACAACTACTGTCAAATGATCATTTCATTACTGTTTCCAGCTAAAATAACTCAAACTAGTTTCAATCCAATCTTATACTTTGATATTTTTTGTAATATTTGTGCTATTTTAGTTAGATTGAGAGTAGATTTTGTCGCCAGAATGAAGGATTCTCCCCTAATAAATTCACTTTAAGAAACAAATACTTGTGAGTGGCTGTGCAGTTGTGGCAGTAGCACATCTATTATTCAAAATGTAGTTCTACAATTAATTATTGATCACCTCTGTTGAGACTTGAGAAGGCTGCCCTGTTGTGTGTGTTTTTTAACACTTTCGGGTTCGGGATCGTCCAGCTCGGTGGGCCTCGGGGGTCTGGATGCGGCCGTCATGGTGAAGGATGTTCCGGAAAGTCAAGAAGCGCCACAGCAGCAGCAGCTCGCAGAGCAGCGAGATCAGCACGAAGAGCAAGGTACGAAAACACACAAAATATCACAACAAGGACATGTCTTGTCATAATCCATTGCTTTGTTCGTTTGTTTAGTCTGTTGATTCCAGTTTGGGAGGACTCTCCAGATCCAGCACTGTCGCCAGCCTCGATTCAGATTCCAACAAGAGCTCGGGTCAGAATAAATGCTGTTAAATTCCTCTAAACTTTGACGTTGGCGTGCCCTTTTCCTCTCTAATGGAACGTGTGACTCCAAATAGGAAACAGCGCGACCGAGACATGCGCTGAGTTTCGGGTAAAGTATGTGGGATCCATTGAGAACTTGGAATTTGAGATGAGCAAGACCCTGCAGGAACCTCTAGACCTCATCAACTACATTGATGCTGCTCAGGTAAGACACTGACTGCTGTCCTTGTTAACTAGTCTTACAGCAATCAGACCTAAGTTTATGATACGAGGGAGAAGACTAAATATTTAACTTCTTTTCACAGCAAGACGGGAAACTGCCCTTTGTTCCTGGAGATAAAGAGATGATTCTGGGAGTGTCCAAGCATGGGGTCAAAGTTGCCTCGGTGGATCAGTCTGTGAGTAGCAAAAACCCCCCCCAAAAAACTCAGTCTTGGAGAGTAAATTACAGTTTATATATTTACATATTTCTGCAAAAAGCTGCTGATTGAAACGTTTAAATGATCCACACTGTTTTCCTGATGTTTACTCATTTCCCTGGTCTGCCTTGAACTCTTACTGCAAATTAAAACGAAGATAATATTGCTGTTTTTTGACCGTTCCCTCTGGACAGGATGTGCTGCATCGACACCCTCTGTATCTGATTGTGCGCATGCTGTGTTACGATGACGGCCTGGGCGCAGGGAAGAACCTCCTGGCTCTGAAAACCACAGACACAAAACAAGAGGAGTGCAGCATCTGGGTGTACCAGTGCAGCAGCTCGGTGAGTGTCGAGTCGAGGCATTTTGAAAGGTTGAACGTGAGGATCCACTGGCCAGCTGTATGCTGTGACCTCATGCGAGTCCTCTGTCGTATGTCTGAACAGGAGCAGGCTCAGTCCATCTGCAAGGTGCTGTCCACCTCTTTTGACTGCGCTGTGTCATCAGACAAGTCCTGAAGACAGACCAACAGATGCCACTTCAGATTTGATGAGGGAGGCGAAATCAACAAGAAGCTGTTAGAAAACCCATCATGGCCACTGCTTTCTGATTGCAACTCTTCATACAGTTTTGTTTATGAGTCTTTACTGGAGGTAAGGAGGAAGAGGGTCACGCCATCAGGGTTCAAACCGATCAGCCTCAGTTAAAAAAACAAAACAACTAATGGACATTTTGTAGGTCTTTGAGAGGGTCCAGGGCGTTTTTAGGGGAATTCTGGAGGAGCTAACAGCTGCTAATTCCAAGCATTCCCAGCACAACATTGCACGACTCATGCTATTTTCATCCCCAGTCTTGTTTTTAATGTCGTGGTTGATCAGTGTAACCCGCGCCCTGTTCTCCCACCCTCCTCCAGTTGAGACAGAGCCACTGTGAGCTTTTCATGCAGTTTGTTCCCTTTCTCCTAACCGTTCGTATGTCTTTTCAAGACAAAGCAAGAAAAAAAAAAAGGTTTAATTGTAGCAACAAAGATCCCAGTTTTTAGCAAGTTACATTAATTTAATCTTATTTAATGTAAATTGCGGTACTGTACAACATGGTACTCAGATTCAACTTATGCTCCTGAAGTCACTTTTTCCAAACATGGAAATCCCTTATTGTGCGTTTTGTGATTTGATGACAGTATTGGTACAAAAACAGTCACTTCTGACTGGAAGGAACGTTACAGACACCTTTTTTTTCCCCCCTTAATTTATATATTTTATTATTATTCAAATGTCACATTATTATTGAGTGATTTTCTTGGTACCAAATGCTTATTTTATTGTAGTGATTAAATTTGAAGACATGTTGCTGAATCTTTAAGCCTTATTTTCATATAAAACATATTAGGATGGGACATTGTTTACAGCCTTTACTTGACTTCACTTTGGTCCTGTAGAAAACATGTGATTTGGTACAACACAGGAGGTATCTGAATAAGTTTTTATGTCTCATCTGTAAACTTGTGCCTTACATTTAATAAATGGACTGCATTTATATGCTGTTGAGATTTTCTTTTACTTCAGATTAAAGCGCTTTACTCTGCGAGTCACATTCTTCCCATTCCTGTTTATTAGTTTAACCTGCTGCTTTTCTTTCATCTTCAAAAACTCACATCCGGATGAATGATTCAGGAGGATTTTTGGGGTCTTGCTCAAGGACTCTTCGTCATGGGATGGGACTTGTTTGGGAACAGGGGAATTTTTTTAATTCACTGGGCGTTGTTCGCAGTTTGAAACATTCACCAGTAGAGGGAGCTCTTGACACATCAGTTTCAGAAACACTGCAGTGTTCGTCATAACTTCCTCACAGCTCAAAATAAACACACCATAGTCGTGCATTGATTCACATTTTATTTTTCCAGTTTCGCTTTCCCATTCGCTTGCACAAGTTAAAAGTCGATGCGGCGCTCTACAGGCAGCTAATGAGTTCATTCCCCCCCCCCCGGAGTTGGGCGCAGAAGATCGTCTGCGTTTCGGTTTACAGCACTCACAGGTCCAGCTGAGGTCGCATGCTCGTCGACACAGTGCATTTAAAAACATTTACTGCTCAGTTTCCATTTAAATACCCACAAACACAACCAAATCTATTTACATAAATAGATGATTAAATCTTCAGTTTCCAGAGAGTTAATATGATGAAAAGAGAGCACCGCCCCGCTTCTCTTGTCATTCACAAAGCCATGGAAGGCTCTGATTTGATGTTAATTGTCTAAATATCAACATTATGAACACTAAGCAAGTTGCTCTGCAACTACAATGAATTTGGCTGCTTTGTATTTATATTAAAAGCATCTTTCTACATCACAGAACCAGAGATGTGCTGATTTAAGCTGCTGTCTCTGTGGCTGGTTGTGTAGGGTGTCAAAAACTGAATTTAGCTTTAAAGAAACAGCCTGTCAGAGTTTTAGTGTTTTTTTTTTTTATGTCACATTTTCACATGCTCCTGTTATTTTATCTTCATTCGCAGCTCGTCATGTGCAAACGACACATTCCTTCTAACACAAGCAGCTGATTCCTTCAGTAAGGCAGAAAACGCGTGGAGATTTATTGCCATTTACTTACTCGGCTCGGCGTCAGTATTTGACCCAGAAAAGAGGAGGAAGAGCTGGAGCCGTGCTGCTGAGCGTGATCCACAAAAGCCAAACTGATACAGGCAGGATGTGTGGAGAAAAAAAAAAAAAGGAAAAACAATCAAAGACGCATGACTGATATCGTTCCACACGCAAAAGAAAAGTGGTTCTATTCCAGGTGTGATGAATTAACACGGAGCAGCTGCTTTTTAAACACCAGCCTGTGGCTAAAAATCGCGACAGAAGCTCTCCCTCGTGTGCAGGTTTGAGCGTACTCCGGGGTTCAACTTTAGCACCACTAGAAAATCCTCCACCCAGGAGGGCTGCTACACATCAGAGGTTGCATCTACAAAGCAGACATTTAAAAATCACTCATGCACAGATGTGGAATGTAAGCATGTTCACGTTTAGAGTTGTTCGTTTGTTAAAACACATCGCTGTAAATCAGATTTTAAGAAGTCTCGTTTAAAAGGGATCTGAACACTGAACATGTGACCTTCATTCTGATGGTTTAAGACGAGAAAAGTGCATTTATTGCCAAGGAGCACTCACTACAATCATTATTTCTTTAAAGAGTCCACATTAAGGAAACCATATACAGTCCCATGAGTCCTCTGCACCAGCCAGACGTGCTACAGTCGTTGCCATGGCAACGTTTGCCGCCAAAGCAACGGCACTGGCGTGAAGAGGATGGTGAAAGATAAGACGAAGAGAGACGACTGCAGATGCTCTGACGGCTGGGAAACGGATGAGCGAAAGAGGGGCGCCACAGCCACTTCCTGGGATCCCCAACGCTTCTTTCAGTCAGCGATGAAGTGAACAAACGTAACGGGGAAGGCGCCTCGCCTCATCGGCTCGCCTTCGATGTGGCCCAGCTGCGAAGAGGAACGCCAGAGGTCAGGTTAGAGGGAAACGAAGGGCGGTTTGGGCAAAATTTAAGCGGAGAAACACTAAAACACTGACTGCTTTCGTCAACTTAAGCTATCAGAACACGTACTACGCTAGTTTACAACTAAACACAGGATTAAGGGTGCAATAAAGAGTTTTTGAACAAACAGCTATTTCACCCAGGTGATCCAATACTGATTCTCCGAATCAGCAACAGTGTTTGAATTTGCACCTTTTGTTGGTTCTGCTGTGAACAGTTTCATGGAAAGATCATTAAAACTAAAAAAAAAAAAAAAAAAAAATCGGTCCCAACTAGTTTGGTAGTTATTACAGCGTACAGATTTCAGATTCATTTATTTTTAGAGGTACAGCGTACATTAATCAGCAATTTAAACAAGTTAAATGTAAAAGAACCAAGTCAACCAAGAGGCTAAGGCTTTGTGTCTTTGGATTTTGTTGTTTTAAGTATTATTTTGAGGCTTTTTTTTCCCTCTATAAAATGCTTTTAGATCTGTGAGATTCTCAGGTAAATGAGCTTTCACTGCAGATGCTTTGGACTGAGACTCTTCAAAACCTTCAGCTAAGTTCTCCTAGGGCTATATTTTACAGGCTCTCTAGTCATTTAAATAAACTATTGACTTTTTGTCCTGCAAGTGACTGAACAAGACGTAAAATCTAATTTAAGATTTGAAATGTTGGTACCAAATGCCCAGGAGCTGATGTACCTTTGTCCTTTTTTTACTACGCAGTTGATCAAAACAAGGTGTATGTTTTAATTTTGTTTTTACCTTTATACCATTTGAAGATCAGTACATTTTCAAATCTCTCGGATTTGCTTCTTTCCCCCTAAAACTTTTATTTTCTATTTCAAGCAGCTGCAGGTGATCCTGTTCATGGTTTCTGATGGCTATAAAGTGAGCTCTCTCACACTGAGACCACTGTATCAATGTCACATCCAAACGGACTCAAAATCTGGATTTTCTGAAACAGAATTGAACCAAACTGAGAGAAACATCCATCCCTACAAATCCCTACTACATCTAACGCTGCAAAAACGGTAATACGAGGTCACATCACAACAGGCATCTATTATAGTCAAAAGGAGGTTCTTTTATCATGTTACCTTGATTGATTGAGGGTTTAAGTCATTTTAATTGCCGTCTACACCTGAAAACGAAAAGCTGCAACATTTAAACAGGTCTACAAATAAAACGTGACGAGCCACTAAAGGAAGAATTATAAAAAGAAGTGGGTGCAGCTGAAACTACAATCACGTTCCCAACACTGCCTTCAGTTGCTGCTCCTAGTCCTGCTTTCTGTCACAGAGACACTATCGTTGCTTTTATTTTTCTTTCCAGAAACAGACAGGGAGGGGGGACAGAGAGGAAGCATGGCCGGGACCACGGGCGGACGGAGAGAGGCTGACTAAATACGGTCATACCTGCAGGGGTGGCTCGGAGGAAGACGAGCTACAGCTGCTTCATACAAGGGGGTCCAAAGAGGAAAAAAAACAGGAGGAGGGGCAGGAGGAGAACGGGGGGGTAGATTGATCCACCCCCCCCCCCCATTTCACCATGACCTCTGAGTGACATCCACATAGATGTGTGAATTATTTAGACAGCACTGTGCTTTGATGGGAAAACTGCTGCTAAAAGCATCAAACAAAGACACTCGAACGCCGAGTGTGCGGCTGGAGCGATACTAACCCACCACTCCTGGTCCTCCTCTCCGTCCACCACGATCACCTCGCCCTCAGAAAACGTCAGCTCGTCGGGGTTGTCGGCTATGCAGTTGTAGGTGGCTTTAACTCGCTTTGGTCTCTGCTTCTGAGACAAAAACACAAGAACGCCAGTTGGATAAAGTTGGGCCAGAAATTAGGTCAATATTAAAGCCTGTAAAGTAAGAAGTAATAAATCTTATTTTGTCACAGTTGTTCTTGTTGTTGAGGGGAGTATTTTTGTTCCGGGCTGTGATTTTTAGGTGCTCTCTCCATGTTTTGTGCAACTCTTCTTGATCATCATCAACTATTTACGAAGCTAGGACGGTAAATTTAAAAACGCTCAAAGGAAAATTTAACATTTACTTACAGTTATGCATATAGAACAAGTTACTACAATACCAATTTTTAAGAGTCCACTCAGTTTGCACCCTAAACAGTTGCATTTTTCACGTATTTGTTATAGAAATTCAGAAATCACTCATGCACTTTGCAAAAAGTCATTGTTTTATGAGTTAATTGTGCACCACTTTGGTTGTTTTAGGCATGACCTGTAAATAATGTTGAGATTTCTTCAGGTGCATCTCTTAAACTTTGGCTCTTTCTTACAGTGAGCACATTTCAAAGAGCAGATGAAGCAGAGTCCAGTATCGTCACCTTCAGTCAGTAAGAGTGCAGTGAACAGTCCAAAAGAAATACCTCCGTTGTCCTCATAAAGTCTTTATGAATCATTATGTCAAACAAAATCTGTAGCAGTGAATTTAGATAAAAAGTTTGTGGTTTTTGAAAACCTGATTGTTTCGTTATTTATTCATGAATCTGTTCAATTTATCATCAGTGTATTCATTATCAATGTAGGTCATTTCCCATTGAACTATATCTGAATTCAGCACAAGTTTAGAGCGACAAGAACAAAATTATACACTTACAAACCGGCAATGTTCCTAAAATCTAACGATACAATCACGTTTGTGTGTTCAAACAACCTCCTCTTCCACCCAGAAACAGAACTAAACTGATCCTTTAGTCAAAGTGAGAAAAGAGCCCAAACGGGGACCACAGGAAGGAAGTTTACACCACAAGTAGACAATGGAAACACTGAAACAACAGGGAAAAGAATTACAGAATACACACACGCACACGAGAAAAAAAACAGCAAGAGAACGAAAAAGCTGACGAATCTGTACAACTCAAGTTCAGTTTGGACTAAAAGGAGAATGAGATGCTCACTGGGAAGGCCTTTCTGGGAACAGGGTCCGGAGGCACAGATTGACCTGTGGAGTTCTGGAGGCACCCTGGCACTTCCTTAGCTGGAACAGGAAACAGGAAACTACATCACAACAGCAACAAAACTTTCCACACTTCCTGAGGAAGAAAAGAACCTCATCAGTAAAGCGACTGACGGGCAACTTTCTTTGCGCTGGAGCAGCTGAAACGTCCGCTCCCGTCCGTTCACTCACCTGCTCTTTCTGCGGGTTCTGTTCGACTCAGGAACCCTCGGCTGAAGCTTGTATTGTTGCTGAAAAACAATAATAACAATTAATTAACAAACCCAGCCCTGCTACAAATTTATTACACCACTTTCAGACTTGTGGGAGGTATAAAAATCAGAGGATGATGGACGAGGAGAGGTTCTGTTAAGTGCAGAGCTCAGCCTGGGAGCTAATGAAGCTGCTACACAGCTGCTATGTAAGCCTTTTCCTCTTGGGGGGGGGACACAACTTCACAACACAAAAATAATTAGAACACCAAGATGAAACAACCCTCTGAATGTAATTTTTAAAACTCAAGTGGTTTTTTTTTAATGGAGCAAACAAAGCAAGAAAGGCTGCAGAAATCCTCAAATTCAAACAGCTGAAGTTGTATGTATGTACAGGTGTTTCTATGTCCTTACCCAGGAGGAGATTTGGGAGGTGCTGACCTGGTCCCCAACGGACCCTGACCAGATTTGGGCTGCATGTGGATGGCGTCCATCTTTGCTACAGAAGGAGGACCCAAACCTAAGAACACAGATCAACACAAGGAACTCAGTTTTGTTCTGTGATCACAGTCAAGTGACCCGACTGACAGCTGGATGGAAAGTCCTGCAACCTGAGAATGACACGATAGGTTCTGGAAAAAGCTGGGGGGAAGAAGCCCGTCAGAAACCTTACAAGGTTTGTTTTGCAAAATATAATTTTTAAGACTCTTAAAAGCCTAAAATAATCAAGTCTTAAGATTTGCTTCTAAAATCTATTTGATTTTTTTTATATCATGTAATTTGCTGATAACATCAGACATTTTAGGGAGATTCTGTCCATTTAGAAATTACTTAACACCAAATCCTTGTGTTTTAGTGTAGATAGCCCAAAGATGCTTTTTAGCATGGGCTTTCAGTAAAATGTGTATTTTGAACATCAGCAGAACCTGAAATTCTTTCTAAACAAGAAAATATCTGACTGATTATATCTAAAAGAGTCCACGAAGAGAGAAAAAAAAATGTTTACACACACACACACAACACAATACTTCAGGTTAAAAAGGCAACATTTATTCAGCCAAATGAATGATCTAAACCAAACTGGTCTCCTTACCTCCAGTTGATGTGAGCCTCATGGGGGGCACGGGTGGGTGCATGTTGGGAGGATCCGAGGAGGATCGCTGTCGGCCACTCAGGTCTAAAGAAGCTGGTTTCCAGCTGCTGCTGGTGGAGGACTGACTGATCCCTCCCAGACCTGATAACTGGGCTACAACAGATAAATAAAAACAGGACTGACTATAATGAACTATTCACACACTGGCTGACTGTAAGAACTACAGTGGCTTCCAATGAGCAGAACTAATCTGTCTCCACGGTGACATCAGTGGTGAATCAAAAGGATCAAAATGTCACAGAGATCTGCAGAGTTAAACATTGTTCCTTGAGGGCGTCCTCTATAAATGTACCTTCCTTAAAACAGCTGCAGGTCAGCCAGATTATCTGGATTCCGATAAACACGTTTTTTCATCCGGTCATACAAAACTGAACATACTCCGTTCTTAAGTCAGTTCAATCTTACCCAGGTTCCTCGGGGGCAGCGGAGGAGCAGAGGTGGTGGCCGGCTGAGGGGAGCTGCTGTTCAGGATGGTGCCGTAAGTCTCATTGTTGACCAGGTTGGGCATGTAGAGGCGCTGCTTGTCCTTACCAAGGCCGCCGGCGTCCCGGCTGGACTGCAAGTGGGAGTTACTGCTGGGGGTGTAACAGCTGACCGGGCGATCGTCTCTCCGGTGGGGGCTCGGCTGGGGTGCAGGTCAGAGGTTGGAATCAAATGTTGGGAAACGTGCAACACTGCGAGGCTTGAAACCACATGTTTAACGCCACAAACAAGGTTTCGAATTATGAAGGAAAAAAAAATAGAGTTTTTAGGGTTTTGCATCTTTTCTATGAAGCTCCTTATCTGAAAACCAAACAGTTATGTATGTATCCTAACTTATATCTCCTACAGCAAGCCTCCTTTTCCCCTCCGCATTTTAGGAACTAAAGCATCCATTAGACATTTTGATGAGATTTTCTGGATCAGAAGCAGACGGACGAAGAAGAGGGGATAAGGGACGAAACCAGACAAACGAGACAAACCTTTTGTTTGAACAAAACTCGGGCTATAACAAGGACTCAGCACCAACTATGAGGAAGCACAAACAACTTTGGTGGAGCTAAAGCTAGTCTGCATTTTCCACATTATTCTAATTAAAGCAGTATCTCCTGATTCATTTTGAACAGTTTGCAAACTCAAAGAATCAACTTTTTCAAATATGTAGGGCAAAAAACATGATCATAGACAGACTTTATATTTTCTTTGCTTATTGTTTTGGATAAAAACCCTCACCTTCTCATCCAGATCTTCATCGCTCTCATCCAGGTCTTCATGCTGCAAGCGCCACTCGTACTCAACGTGGACGTGGGCGTTGAATTTTCCTGCCAGCGCTTGGTTCAGCTGTAAACACAAACAAATCAAACGAGTGACAGCTTGTATCGATTGATAAAGTGATGCTCTGGCCAGTCTAAAGCTTCGCCTCACCAGCTCCTCGCACTGTACGTGTCTGAGCCTCCGAGCGATATCCAGTGGCGTCTCTCCGGCCTCATTAGCTGGAAAGAAAAACAACCGAAATGTGTAATCACTGCTTCATTCACACACCACATGGGGACAAACACACACACATTTTTGCTCCTTTTTTCCACAGTGACATGAGCAAATGTGTAATTAAACCGTTTCCCACAGCGAACAGCTTCTCTCCTTTTCATTGAATCTGTTATCTGGCTGTTTCAGTTTATGTCAGAGTGGAGCACAAACAAAGTGTTGTGAGAAACCAAAAAAAAAACAGATACCAAGTCTGGGAACTAAACCTAAAAGGCAAAGAGAAAAGGGTGTTTGTGAGCCTGAGAGCGACACCATGGGAGGCAAAAATATGGGAGGCAGTGATGGTGGAGATAGCTGTGTTCCAAGTTTGACTGTGAAAATTTAAGTATTGTGTTGTGTTTGGATGTTAAATCAAAAAGCTCCAAACCTAAACCCGTCATTTAAAATACTCACTACAGAGTATTTTACTGTGAAAATGACAGAGCAATTAAATAGGCACAAATAAATACAAATAGATAAAATTAATCGACGAAAGGAAAAACGTGCAAACTTCACAATATGTCAGAAAAATATAGAAGAGATTATTTCCCTCTAAATGCAGCAGCAAATGAAGGAGAAAGTAGCAGACTTGGAAATATTCAGTAAAAGTAGAATGAGCCAAAAGCCTGAGCTGGTGTAAATGAAGAAAGATGAGGTCAGTGAATGCACCACGGGCTGCACTTCTTCCTGCTTGTGTGTTTTCTTACCGATATCAATGGAAGCCTTCCCTCGCAGCAGCAGCTTCAGACACTCGCTGTTATCGGTCAGGCAGCAGTAGTGCAGCGCGGTGCTGCCTTTGGCCGTCTGCTTATCCAAATTCAAACTAAACGCAGACAGAAAGGGGGAAGCTATGAATCCGAACTGGGGAAGACACAAAGCCAAGTCCTGCTCTTTACTGGTCAGAGAAATATTTGCTAATATTACCTGTTCTGAGTGAGGAAGTCGACGATGTGAAGAGACGTTCGATCCACCAGCCTGACTGCAAGATGAAGGGCGGTCTCTCCTTGCTCCTGGAGGAAAATACTCCCAGTGAGTATGAGTAACGTGAAAGCTCAAGCAGGTTTTATAAATCCTGTTGCGTTCTTACATGCCCGTTGGCGAGCGGGATGGGCTCCATGAGGTCAACCCCCTCGGCGTAGACCTGGATGAGGGAGAAGATCTCTCGATCCTTCACCGCCTTGCACAGCGTGTGGAGCCGCGACATGGCGTCGGGGTACTTCTTCTTGGCGAAACGTTTGTCTATGTATTTGGCTGTGATGAAGTCTTTCCTCGTCTGCCTGGTGAACACCACAAGAACGCAGATGGTTGTTCAAATTAGGGCCCTCACTTCACTTTTGTGACTGAGAAGTTGGTTTTAAAATCCAAAAAGTAAACTAGTTTATTTAAATGGAGGCAGAAGATGAGGCTTACATGTCACTCGCTGGATTGGGCTTCACCACATTTTCAGCAATTACACAGGCCTCCATGATTTCATTAAAGCCTGCATTCCCCACGTTCTTGGCCAGCTGTGAAGTTAACAAAGATAAACACATTTGAAACTAGTTATGAGCCATTTTCCTGCGTCACACAGATTATTTCAAAAGTCACTAGCGCTGCTAACACATCTACATCCTGAGCTGTAAGCGTGGAGCCAGCCCTGTCGGATTGTGGCCAACACGACTGGCGTCTTTACACCAGGGAAAGCAATCATGGCTGGAAGCGTTTAATTCCAAATGTCCCACAGGCTGTAAATCTCTGCACCGAACGGTGATTAAAAAAAAGCCAAACAAAATCTCAGCTATTCTAAGAGTGGAAACCTCCGCAGGACAAGAAGAGTGAAGCCAAGAGTGCTGCAACATCTTAGCTCAATGCCCATTCTAACTCCTGCGTAGAAAAACCAATGATGGAGCGTGTCTTGAAAGGTGAATTACCAAGAGCTCTGAGGTGCTCAGTACGTCCAGAGTGAGGGACTGGATCCGGGAGTAGTGGACCCCCAGCTCCCGGTGGATCCCTGAACATTCAATACAGGTGAGGATGCCCAGGTTGGTGGACAGCCACGTCGGGTCTGAAAGAACCGAAACATGGTTAAAATAATGAAGACGGGACACGGTTTTTTATTTACTTATTTACTTCCAGGCAGGGGGAGAAAAAAAAAAAAAATCAAAAACACAAACAGCAAGAGAGTTCCTGGGATTTTAAAGTTACTGCGGCTCACAATATCGTCACTCTTTCCAGGATTTATGGGATTTTTCTGCATATATGAAAACTGATTGCGGCCACAGAACCAAGAATTATCGTGGTTTGATCCTGTCCTTGAGTCAGCAGATCTGAATTATTAATGCCGCTGTGCTATCAGGCATAAAATGTGCACAGCAGCTCTTTCAGTTCAGTCATATAATAATGATGTTGAAGCACATCTTCAGCGTGTGAACATTTACGTGATGAAGTTCAGTTAAGGGAGTTCTTCATGGAAATCAAAGCCGATATTACAGAAAAATACCAGGAAATATGGAAATTTCAGTTTCCAACACTCAATGAAAGCATAGTTCCTTTCTAAAGGTGTGGCTCATGGTGCTTTAGACACTGATCTGGCATTTTGAATGCTTGACTTTGTCCTCCAAAGGACACAAGAAGTGCATCTCTGAGGATTTGCAGGGTGTTAAAACTGCAGCCTACACGGTGAAGCGAAGTCTGATTCTGTACAGGAACAACTCACAGCTGTTCGATCAGGACGAGCCAATACCTTCTGCTTTTCCCATTGCTTAAATGTAATAATCCAGAGTTAATATAGTTTTTTCTTTGCGAAGTGATGTTTCGCCACTCACTGGGGGCTCCGCAGTCGCAGCACACGTCGTTTCCTGTCATCCTCTTGACTTCCCCCAGGATGGCCTTGGTCAGCTCCTGGACTATGTTGTTCTCACCAACATGATGGTCTCCTTTAAACGCTTGATTTAACGCCTCCTCCTTGCTGTTCTGTAGCACCGAGATCCAACTGGGAGGAGGAAGTAAAACAATTAAAAATAGACACAAGCCTGACGGATGACAGCACTGACAAAGAAGAATGGAGAAAGTGAGTTGAAGCATAATGGGAGAACGAGAGAAGCCAAAGCAGAAAGGAATGGGGGGGGCGGGGGGGGCGGAAGGACAGATTTAGGGTAGTTAATGAGGTACAGCTGAGGTCAAAAGTCCAAATGTGTGAGACAGAAAGTGTTCAGAAAGTAGTTAATGTGGGACGCATACATCTGACAGTCCTGGTCGTCCTCAGCCTGAAAGTGATACGTTCTGTCATCTAAAACAAAAAAAGAAAGAGGCTCACGTTATTTCAGGTGTAGATTCTCAGTCATCCAGGACATGGTAAATCCAAAAAAGGTTAAAAACAAAAGCAACTGGACTTCAAT
>JAOXNZ010000002.1:11511623-11523411 GCA_028566095.1 Kryptolebias brasiliensis | reverse complement strand
TAATTATGGAGTAGAGCCTTTACATTTTGAAGGGATATAAAAGGAGTATTCATCTGAGTGTAGTTTGAGAAGTGTAAAAATTATTATTATTTTTTTTATATAGAGAGAATTCAGGATTTACATGGGTAGAAAAAGCTGCACAGTTTTACCTAAACCTCCTAGACTTTCTTTGGTTCTTTAGGTGGACCCTAAGAATCTGACAGTAAACGCAGTGCTGATAGCCATGGCCAGTGTGGTGGGCCTGGCCTTACTGCTAAACTGTAAGACCTGGTGGCAGGTGGCCGATTCTGTTCTTAACTCCCAGAGGAAACGCCTGCACAGTGCTGCCAACAACCTGCATAAGCTCAAAAGTGAAGGATTTATGAAGGTAGATTAATAATCTTGTGCATTTTTACGTAACCAACTGTAAACAGAAATCATTTGACATCTTGTCATTGCCATAGGGGCAATAAATTTGCTCATGAAGTATTAAAACTGTACTTTTTAATACAGTTAATTTCCTTGACTAGATAAACTTTAAATGTTAAATTGCATTATGCTTTTAAAATGTCTCTCATCAGGTCCTGAAGCATGAAGTTGAGCTGATGTCAAAAATGGCCAAAACTATCGATGGCTTTACCCAGAACCAGACACGTATGGCCGTCATCATCGATGGGTTAGATGCTTGTGAGCAGGACAAAGTGCTGCAGATGCTGGACACGGTGCGTGTTTACATCTGCTTGAGTCTGAAAATGAGTTAATGGTATAACACCATTTTCTTTGACACCTGCGTTTCAAGAAAATTTGCAATCATGAGACAAGCTGCTGTGGAGCAGCTGTGATGTGACCTTAACAAAAAGCGAGTCTTTGTCCTGTGCGCACATGTCTCTGTTTCAGTGCAGAGACTTTGGTGTTCCCAGCTGGCTCAACTAGCCAAGTTTATATTATTCCTCCCAGCTGCTGTAATACAATTTCCTCTAGCTAAATGTTATTATTTGGGGAAGTAATCCCTGGGAAGAGAACAACCTTCAGTGTGCTTGTGCAGCCTTTAAATCTCTTCAGTTTCATTTTTTTTGTGTTGAGAATGGTTCAAGCAACACTCAAAAATTACTTTTATATAGGTTACCAATTTACTATTTACCTAATTAAATCATGTTGTCTTCAGTTCGTGTACTTTTTCTTTCAAAGACCTCATACAGCTCAGTTTGTGGTGATGGCAGCAGTTTTGGGTAAAGAGATTCATCGTCCAGTGATGTGAGCCTGAGGGTGCTGGCCAGGCTTTAACAAACATGCGTGCATGTAGCACAAATTGATGTCCTGTGACACTTGGACAATGTTGTTTCGTTAGCAGAGAGGAAATCCCCAGCCCCATGTCAGGTCTCACAGGAGTCATTAAGTTTAAGCATTGCAGCTGACTGTTGCCTCGAGCTAAGTTACATTCTAAAGTACCCTATTACGTTAAAATAGAAGATCCTCCATTAAGGGATCTGCTATTTTATCCAGAGTTTCATATGACACAAACAAATCAAATCCAACTTCAACACTCTGTCTTGTAGAGCTCAGTAACAAAGGTGCAACAGGTACGTATTGTAGTTTACCACTGAAGAGTGAGAGCTGTTCATAATGCACTTACCGTTGGTTTCTTTCTCATTCTAGGTGAGAGTCCTCTTCTCCAAGGGTCCCTTTATCTCCATTTTTGCCAGCGACCCCCATATTATAATTAAAGCTATCAACCAAAACCTCAACAGTGTGCTGAGAGACTCAAACATCAATGGCCATGACTACATGAGAAACATTGTCCACCTGCCAGTATTCCTCAACAGCAGAGGACTCAGCCGAGCCAAAAAGCTTTGCATGGCAGCTTCTACCAACGGAGAGGCTCTGCCTGCTGAGGGTAGAAGCCAACCCTTTAAAAAAAAAAAAAAAAAAATGTGTACATAGTTTGCACAGTGTATTGGAACATTTTGTGAAGCTACTTTTTTACTTATTGTTTCCTCTTGCTTCTCTCCAGGATGGCATGAAGACACAGACAGGAAGGTGTCTCAGAACAGTCTGTCCCAAGAGCAGGGCAAGCATGGCAGCAAGAGCACTCTAAATCGAAGGGTAATGGCTCAAGACAACCTATTTTTCTTTTAAATAAATGCCAAAATAAGCTATAGTATTCTGTTAAAGTTCACAAACATCAGTGGTTCTAGAGCCATTTTTAAAGATATCTGGAGATGTAATACATGTTGAATATTGCAATAGATGTTGAATTTGGATAATAGAAACATAAAAAAAGAAACAGTAGGTCTAAATAATATGTTGCAAAACAAACACTCTATATTGTCTGGCAAGCATTATCAATCCTAGTCTACTTTGCATGATGTCATCCCATGATTTAAATGCATTCACCTCCTCACATCTTGAGAATGCTGGGTTTGTTAGAGAAATGTGGTTTTAGAAACCCTCACTGCTCTCCATTTGCTGCCTCCTTCCTGATTGGGGTCTTTAGCAGAGGCCTGGTGTTGGCAGGCAGTGCAGAGGTCCATAGGACAGACAGGGGACACACATAGATGAAAACAGAGAGGTGCTCGGTGTGCGGCCAAGGTTCCTGGTGTAATTGATGTAATGGCTGTTTATCCTTCCTGCTGTGTTGCCACAGCCTAATGACAAGGCCTAGCAGCAGTGGGTCCCTGTGACAAAACACTGGCACCAGGTCTGCTGGCAGGAGGCTAAGTGACTCTGCTGCTTTCACTGATGCCGTCCTCCCTCCTGTGAGACCTCTACTCCCCCCCCTTCTTTTCTGTCTTTCTGCCTTGTTTGTTTGTTTGTTTGTTTGACATTTGTTTGTACCTCGTGTTTATCTAGTACCCTCAATTATTGCTGTTGGCCCTTTTATTATGTCAGAGGATTCTCTATTCTGTTAAAAGCCAGTTCTTGGCAGGAGGACCCGTTTTCTACAAGTGGAGATTAAAATGAGGGCAGGAGGGGAAAATCAATTAGTGGCTTGCTATTTTCATGTGGCTTTTCAAGTTTTCTTTTATTTACATTTATTTGAATTAAATATGGCCAATCATTTCTATTTAAAACAATCAGTTATCCAGCCTTCCAAAACCCTCAAAACTATCATTTCAAATTAGAAAAATGTGTCTGTTTTGCTAATGTATATTGAAAAGTAAGCCCCATAAAATTGTCTGTATGTTGAACCTTTTCTGATGTGACTGAGTGGTGGCCATATGTCTCATCTTTCTGAGAAAGAGGTCATGAGACTGATATTATAACTTCAAAGTCAACCAAAAGCCTCACGTTGGCTCAAGACCATGACAGCTGTCTGATATCACCACAGATGTTCTCCTGTAGATCTGTGTCAATAGTTGCCTGGATGTCATGACTCTGGCTTTGGACAGTAGGTCTTAGTACATTCTGTTATATTATATTATTACACATTCAGAGATGTTTTCTACAGACTATTTATGTATGTGGGGACATCAAGTTTAGTTGGCTATAGTTTAAGCGTATGCTGGACTATTGTTACAGTTTTTGTTAGCAACTGTTTGCTTGCTACAAAGTTGTGGTGTCACCAGAATGCAGGGATAAAATTATTAGTTTTTGACTGAAAGCAGAGGACTTTATAAATGTTTATTTAGGTTTCATTTAGTTAGGTTGGGTGTATAAACAGTTAAGAATATGAATTCACACCCAACTAACTGCATGTATTCCTCAGTTTATTCAAACACACAGCTTCGAGATCACATAGTGATCCTGAAATATCTCATGATGAAAAGTGTGCAGTTGTGAAAATGGTTACTCAGACTTCTGTCTGGGTTTTGTTTCACTCTTATGTAAAGGACCCAAGAGTTTAAAGTACACTGCACGAGTTTCTTGTTGCTATAATAAGCTAGCATTTGGTTAAAAAAAAAACACTTCCTGTTTTTGTCTTCATTCTTTTAATCCCGAGCTTTAATTCTTTAACTTTTTAACAATCCACATTATTTAATGTTCTTTTGAACTGACAGGATTAATGAAACACATCTCTAGCACCTGGAATCTTTTGGAATCCACACATAATAAAATGAACTACCTTATGCTAATTTGTTTGCTAAGGACACATACCGCCGTCGTCAGATGCAGAGGAGCATCACCAGACAAATGTCCTTTGACCTGACGAAGCTGCTGGTGACAGAGGATTGGTTCTGTGACATCAGCCCTCAGACTATGAGGAGGCTGCTTAACATCGTTTCTATCACAGGTAAAGACAAAACCAATGTGAGCTTTAGTACTTCCTGAATCTTCTCACAATAAAACCAATGTTTTGTTTTACATTAAAGGTTATTAAACAGTTTTATTTAACTTCATACCTTCTTAGTCTTGATGGCTATAAACTGTTTCTGCTTCACATTATAAATAAGTGCTACATGTAAATGGTGCAACATACCATCAAGGAAAAAAATATTGGGATATAGCAACATGGAAGGGCAGTGGTAATACGCTGTCTCCTCACAACAAGAATGGTCACAGGTTTGCTTCCCGGCTTTTCTGCGTGGTGTTTGCATGTTCTCTCTGTGCACGCATGTCCATGTGGGTGACCAAAAACATGCATGTTAGGTTCATTGGTAACTCTAAATTGTGCCTAGGTGTGAGTGAGAGTGTGAATGGTTGTTTGTCTCTGTGTGGCCTTGCGATGGACTTGCGACCTGTCCAGGGTGATCCTCGCCTCTCGCACAATGACCGCTGGAGTTAGGCACCAGCTCCCCCTCGACACAGAAAGGAGAAAGCGAGTAAAGAAAATCGATGAATGAACTATTAGGATATGATTGTAATACATTTTATGATACTACCATAAGTGCAATAAAATGTCAGCAATATTCAAAGCTAAAATTACAAGATGAGGCATCTGACCTATAAACCTTTTTGATTTTAAGACTTTCTTTTGTTGACCTGACAGGAAATTCAGGAAAATTGTACTTTTAAGTCTTATTTCCATAGATTTTGTTTGCTGTATTTTTATTATCTGACTGACAGCTATGCCTAATATGCTTTGTTATAGATCTGGTTTACAAGTAAGAAATCTTTCAAGTTTAGCCAGGACTCACTGCTTTTGATTAACACCTGACTTGAGACTACAAGAGTTTTCACGTTGTTTTTACAGGCTATTAAAACCATCGAGAGTCTCCATTTACAAGAAAATGCTTCAAGTTACACGCATCAACTGATCCATCTGTAACTGAACTTAAAGAGGTTTAATAGCAAATAAAATTCTGAAAATGAGAATATGCCATTTGAGTTTACAGATATGTAAACTCTGTGACCTGTGTGCCTTCAACTCATACTTTTTTAGATTTTGAGATTAAAATACCGAACAAGGAACAGCAAAACTAAATGTATACTTCAAAAATAATTGTTTTGCTCATTGTGACAGTGAATTACTCTACCTAAGAAAGAATTATCAAACAGAAAAAAAACATTTTTGGAGACTATGTGAAGCTGTTTTTGTCCCTGAACATGTATTAGAAAAGGCTGTGTAAAATATACATTTTTTTGGTGGCTATCATCTAATTTGGGTTAGGACTTGGTAAGTCAACAAGCTGTGGTCTGAATGTGGTTTTTAGATAATAGCTTACAGCTGTAGTCATCTACCAGGCAACTGATTCCAGAAAACATTCAGAACGACTTTTTTTTTTTTTTTCATTTGTGTTCATTTCTAACTCAGTTTTAGTGAAATTGTCCGAGAAGCATTCTCACTTTACTTCAAGTATGCTTTGAGTTGTTGTTTTGGTAAGATTTTCCCAGAATAGGAAGAACTTAAAGGGATTTCTGTCAGTCAGCTTAAGTCAGCAAAAGATAAATATTGTTGTGAGTAGAAATTTGAAAAAACTCAAAGCTCCGATGGGATGTAATTGTAAACCGGGCTAACAAAGTTCTGTAAAAGCTGACAATGCAGTCTTCTACTCAGGCTTGGACACAAGATTAAAACAAAAACACATTATACAAATGAAATATGCTGTAGCTTTTATTAACTAGTTTGATCAGGTGTTGCATTTTACTGCATTAAGCAAACATGTGGTTGATGATTCCTTAATCCTTTGCTCCGTTATTGACAGGCCGTCTCTTGCGAGCCAATCAGATAATCTTTAACTGGGATCGACTAGCATCATGGATCCACCTGACAGAGGAGTGGCCGTACAGGACATCATGGATCATCCTCTTCTTGGAAGAAGCTGATGGCGTGTCAGATCAGGTCACTCTCAAGGCAGTCTATGAGAGGTATACGCTCACACACAAACACAGCCATTCACTGTTTAGTTACTAATGTTTACAGGTGTTCATAATTCATCTTGATAACTACTTTAGATTTTTCATCTATTTTTTGTACCTTTTTTTTATTTGAAAGGAAAATTCAATCAAAGGAATTTAGAACAATGTTCTAGTTTTTGTTATTAAACAGCAAAACTTCCCTGTGGAGATGAATTAGGTTGGACAAATTTCAATACCTGGAGTCAATAATTAGTTGTTGCGACTGCCTGTGGTTACTGTCACCAGCAGGTGGCAGTAGAGGATTTTATGTTTTAAATTATCCGTGGACAGTTAATTCCAAAAACTGTAAGTGAAACACTAAGTGGCAATGAGCTGTCACATTTTGTAACTGATCATAATGTTCGAGGCAATTGATGACAAACTTTTAGCCTGAACAACTTGAGATTCATAATGAAACATTTAAACTCTTATTTACGCTCAAAAGTGAAGCAATAACAATAGTGTCTTGTGTTGGTGTGCATTCTTAGTATGAGTGTTTGTGTCTGTGAGGTCAAGAAGGCTTCTTTAGGCATGCTCACAGCAGACAAGAGGAGGGAAACTGAAAGAGCCTGAGTCGTTGGGTTCGGGAGCTGCTGTGCATCAATCTCTGGCCTTTAAAGGTTGCACTCTGTCACAATACACTAGCGCCCATGACTCCTGCGGCAGGGATGTGTCACAGACAGTTACTGTCAGCTACTCAGCCGGCTACATTCAGTAGACAGCTCTCCATCCCCCATTTCCAACACTGTCCACTGCCTCATTAGACCATTTTTTTGCTGTTTGGCTTTTAAGGGACAAAAAAAAATGAAGGAAATGTTCAGATTTCTGTCATGAATGTTGTATTTAGAAGAAAGCCCTAAACATCCATCTTGTTTCTTTGTGTAATAAATGGCTCTCTGTAAAGACTGTGGCAATACTAATTTTCTTGTTTTTGACTAACGGTCCTGTCTTTCTTTATCTTCTTCCTCTGTAAGTGTCTTTCCAAAAGGCTGCTCTGTTTTGCAGTAGCCATCGAAGTAGATGACTCAATGATGATGACAGGAAGCCTCAAACAGGCTAAATGCGACGCCTCGTCTAGTGGCCTTATCTCTCACACCAATCTTCCGCTGATAAGACTCAGGCCTCTGTCCGTGCATCTTTTTATGTTTCTGCTCTTCTCTTCCTTTTTCTTCTGAGGCTCTTCAAGTCTCCTTTTTTTGTTCTGGATGAGTTATTCTGTCTGTTTTAGTTATGGTGGACAACCACTTTACTGACTTCTAACAACCGCACAACAACACACGTCTTTTTCCTGCCTGTTTGCTTGTAAAATAGATAACAGGCCCTTTTTTTTGCACCATTCATGTGAAGACACATTTTGTATTGTAGCTTCATTTTAACCATTTTAACCACTCACCAGATCTCTCTGTCATACAGTTAGAATTGTTTTATTTTGTTTTGTTGCATGTGGTCCGTCTTCATGTACAAGTTCTTGTGCTCAGCCATTTTTACACAGCAGAATTGCACATCCCCTGAGCGTTACTAAGTGAATATATTAGTGGTGAAGTGAACATGGGGGTGAGTCAGCCCCTTATAGGTCAACTGTCGCCCTGCATCTCAGTCACAAGGCAACACGCTCTTCCTCTCCTCTCCTCTCTTTGTAAAGCTTGCTGTTCAACAGTACATAGATTAACAAAAATATTATGCATTGCAAATCACACAACGGATGAATAATATTGCTAGGAACAGATTTTTGTCAGTACAAAGTAAAACTATTTAGATTCTTTTGTTAAGTGCTTCATTAGTTGCTAAAGAACAAACAATAATTTAATTTTAAAGTTTAATTCATTCACAACTAAATCAAAAGGATGCCTTTCAGCAAAGAAGGTGACATCCTCCCTCTATGTACCTTTACTTTTAGAAAAAAAAATACTCTCTTGCCTTTGCTCCTATCTCTCAAGAACACACAGGCTTTCAAAAGAGCTAAAAGCTGTTTTTTTAGCAACCTGTTTGGCGAGAACAAAAACCCACAAATGGTTGTGTGGTGTCATTGAGGACACATGGCAAAAAATGTACTGTTGTTACCCAAAGTGGGAGCAGGTCAGTACAGCCTTCCTAATCTGATGGAGAATGTCTAATCGGTTATTAACCTCCTTAATTTCTTTCATTATTGGTAAGACTGGTGTATACCACCCAGACTAACTTGAAGTAGCAGAGAGAGAACAAAAAGACTGTAAGAAATATGTTGCTAACTAGACTGAAGGTACACAGTATTGAAGCGTTCTCACACTTGTAGACTGAATGTAGTTAAAATGTTTGTAAAACTACTTTAAGAAACTACTTAGAGGAAAACTAGTTTAAGGAAAGATTACACCACAAGCACTGGGGCCAGCATTGTGTCATTTCCAACACACTAAAATAAACTGAGAAAATAAAAACAAGGAATTATTCAAATCAGTTGTTATGTTTGTAGCTGTCAAATTACCTCTCACAAATTCATCCTTCAACTGCCACTTTTGCAATTTTTTTTTCTCATGCTCATCACTTCTGATGAGTCAGTTTTCTTTTGTTTCAGCTTCCATTAGACACCTAATGACTATGGCTGAACGTGCTGTCTCCTACTTCATGGTTATTGCTTTCAAGCAGTCCTGTCATTTCCAGAGACTGTAAATAAAGCCTCGAGTTTGTTAAATGCAAAAAGTGATGAATTGGCTCAAATCAACATCAAGCTAATAAAGTCAGTTTTGCATCTGAACTTTCTGAACTAATTCAGGATGTTGTACCTTTGGTTTTGTGATGGGCCCTCTAGTAGGTATAGGAATATTAATAACATTTTCACATTAACTGTGTATAAAACCATTACCAGTGGCACCCAATAAATGTTAAACAAGTTTAGTAAAAACAAGTTACAATCAACAAAATTAGCTAAAATGAAATACATCATCAAATAAGCTGTCAATAAGGAACTAACAGGTTTTAAGTTAGTACCTGAAAGTAAAAATCAATTTAGCTGTCTTTTAATAGGTTAAATTCATTAATTCAATATGTGAGTTTGTTATCGAAACTAGATGTTACAATTGAAGTTTACAGGAAGTTGCTGAGCTGATTACTCATTAAAGATTTTCAGTTTTTCAAGTGAACTTTGTACATTTGAGTTCAAAATGAGTGGATATGTTCATTCCCATGTTTCTGCATATACTATCATGGCTTGTTACAAAACATGGATTAGTTTTTTTTTTTTTTGTTTTTTTTTTTGTGACTGGCTTGAGAGAAGCAGGTTCTGTCTGTGTGATTAACATATTTGGACCCAGTGATGTATGAGGGCGGGTTTTGTCAGACCATCAGAGAGTTTATTCCTGGATGCCCAGATCCAGTTTTCAGCTCTAGAAAAAGTGTGACTGGTCCACTGAGCAGGTTCCTGCACCACTCTGACATCTGGTGCCCCGTCTGTGCCAGGATGCCCCCGCTGCACTCCAGAGTGTGTTTCTGGCTCTGCACCTGAATCTCCTGTTCGTCACACACACCCACACGTTCATGCACACAAACTCTCGCTTGCTATACATTCAAAGACCTCTTAGCACAGCAGAGTTGCAGAGATGCGTCCAACTTAAGACAGTATTTGTCACTTTTTAAGTTTTCACAGTGAAACTAACGCACAAACACTTACTTCAAATCACATGCACATTTATTGCATGTGTTACATGTACTACTCTCGTACACACGCGTGCATTTTCGCACACGTAGAAGTAGCTCTCACACCAGGGCATGAACATATGTCACCCCCAACTCTTCTGAGAGTCAGTGTAATTAATCAGACCCTGAGATCCAGACTGTGTTTAACAAACATGCACACACACGTTCTCAAAAGAACACGGCAGAGAAATTATTTTCAGGTAAAAGTGTTGCGTTTAGAACTGTAATCTTATTGTGATTCTCTTACATTTGTTATATTTTATGCTTTTTTATGTTTTTAGCCTTAGCCTCCATTTTTCTGACTTTTTCTACCAGAGGCATTTCTTGGACACTCCAAAAAATTTAACTAATCAAAATCTGAGTGAATATGTAGCCCTGCAATTCGCTCTTAATTAGAGTGACTCTTATCCCTAGTACTGAAACATTAAGATGACACTCTCTTCATTCAGGATTACTTTAATTGGCACAATTATTGTAATTTACTTGCAATTATCTGCTGGGTTGAAAGTGCCATTCCAAAGCTCATGCTGGTGCTTCCTTTTATATGGAGTCCTTTTATAAGCTATTCAAATTTGGCCACAAAAGTGGTACTATTCAATTCTCTTCTTTTAATCAGCATTTCTGAACTTTTCTTGCCCTCAAATGAAGAGCTTTTATTCTTTTACAACATGGTTGTATTGCTCACGTTAGTTCTTGTACCATTCTAGATTCATGGTAAATGAGTAAAAGCTGTTTGTTCTTTTTTTCTGTCCTCTCGGGGAGCCTGCTGTCCCTGTGTGAAACCCCCTCTGAACAGGTATTTTAGAAAATTACAGAGTAAACATGGTAGTTTCATTTCTAGCTGCCTTTCATTTGCTATGAGGCCTAAAAATGTGTAAATCCGTTAAAGCAAGTGTGAAGTCACCTATGTCTCACTGTAGTTACGTTCTAGCACTGATAGGTCACTGGCATTGGACATAACCTTAGTTTGTCATTGGTGTGTTAATGTGGCATTCGAGGCTTCAGGCCATGTTGTTGATGGAAGTAAAAAAGTCCAGTGCTGGAGAGACAGATTCATTCACAATGTCCCATTTTGTTGTCTCTCCATCACTCAGGTGTTTGAGGGCAATGACTAAAGCATGAATCATCGTGAGCTCCTACACAACTCAGTCCCTGCTGAGCTGCTTAAAATATATATAAATTAAAAAATGAAACATAAATTACAGTCAGTGTGTACAGGTGACACAGGAGGAGGTGTTTGTGTGTAGAAGGGGAGTTTTTGGTTGTGTGGAGGCCACCGCGTGAGGATGGAAAGAACGTCATGCAGCATTCTTTGTTAGAAAATCCTTAAAGCCCTTTTCATTTCTGCCTGTAAGCTGATGTTGAAGGATTAGTCTAATTGGTCTGAAACAAGAGAACTGCTTTGTACTTCATTTTGTCCAGAACACAAATAAGAACTTTAAATGCTGTAAAAGCCAACACTCTGGCTTCTGTGACTCTACGTCTGAGTCATAGAGTCACTTATCAGTAACAACAAGGTTGAATTAACATTTAATTGTGACACTGAGATGAGAGGCACAGACAGGAGAGATTAGAAACAGACATCTGCCTGATAGTTTAGAATTTCTGCTGTGGTGAACGTTCATATTGATGTCTCTCTGGCTTTTTTTGTCTGTTTGTGGTGGAGCTTCTGGAAGGTGATTATAAATAGCAGCACAAGGTTGTGAGAGGATTGGTGTTGACCTTTAAGGAGACAGCAAGCTTCACCACTTATCCACCACATGAACTATAGGCACTCTTGATGCACACCTAACTAATGTTAGCGTCTCAGCTCTTAGATGTCAATAGAGATCAGGCCCCCACAGCGAGTGTGTGTAGAAACCAC
>JAOXNZ010000002.1:11476457-11489570 GCA_028566095.1 Kryptolebias brasiliensis | reverse complement strand
AAAAAAAACTCGAGTGGTAGGTAGGGGTAAAATAAATAAAAAAGCAACTTCAACTTTTCCAGTTAAACACGCAGCGGATGGTATTTTCTGATAAAGCTATTTTCTAAATTCGAGTTTGCCTGTAAAAAAACAAACAAAAACAAAACAACAAAACGCCCACCTATGAAAAACACAGCAGAGACAAAGATCCGCTCCTATCACGATCCTTCGCCAAAAACCAAACCGAGTCATTTTCTTTCTTTTTTTTTTGTTTTTGCTTTGGTCCAGGAGAACGGCGGAGCCCTCGCGCTCCTGCTCCTCTCCTTCGGGCTGCCACGCGCCTGTCGCGTGGAGGAGGGCTCGCGTCTCCCAGCGGCGCAGCGTCGTCCCCGGGGGGCGGGGCTTCTTATCATACACCCCTGAGTTCATGTGAAACAGGGTTAAACCATAGACAACAGAAGCAGCTGTGAAGTGACTGCAGCAGGAGGACTTTTAGCTCTTATTTATCAGTTAAAGGGATAGTCTGGTGATTTTTGAAGTGATGTTCTGCCAAATAGTTATCAATAATTAGTACCTTATGAGCCGTGATATCAGTCATAGAGCATGGGGTATGAAGACAAAGGCTAGGCCAAACTGGGCACACTTTTTAAAAATAAGTTTTCAGGCTTATGCTCTTTCTCAAAAACGTCATACTGGTGTGAAAGAATGCTACACAAATGGTGTTCCTTTACTAAACTGAGCACAGGTGCCGGCGGTGTAGGAGGGTGTGTTTGACGTTTTGGCCACGTTGCACACTTACCGATTGTTGTAACCTGTCACCTGAGTGGAGCAGCAAGCATTGAAAAACTACAAGAACTCCTTAGATATGATGAAATGTTTTATTTACGTTTTCATATAAAGAATGTAGTTTCTGTGCACGACTTCTTCCCGTGCCATTGCTGCTACTGTATATGTCGGTATTTTTCCTGTGGTGACGCCTACTGTTTAATAGGAGAACTGCAGGGAGTGCTGCGCGCCTGATGCGCCCTTATAAATGATACGTCTTTTCTCTTGATCTCACAATTCACATGAGCCACGAGTCGGATGACTGTATAATCTCACCTCAGCACGTCGGGGGTTGAGGTACCTTTTGGACTGACTTGACGTGCTGAGACTGATACATTCAACAGACTCAGGAGATCAACATTTGTATAGCAACATGGAAAATGTTCGGGTGAGATAAGAGGACAAATTAAACAGTGTTATGCAAAACGTGTAATATTAGCCAATGTAGCGTTCTTTCACATGGGTTTGACATTTTTGAGAAAGAGTTGTTTTAAAAGCCTTTAAAACTATATGAAACAGGCCCATGTTTGGCTAGCCTTTAGCCTAGCCTGGACAAAGACTTCTGTCTTTTTCTTCATGGTCTGTGCGCTATAATGGATGTTACCGCTCATAAGGTACTAACGACTCATAACTAAATCACCAGACTACCCCTTTAAATGCAAAACGCATGAACAAAATAATTTTCTCAATCAAAGTAAAAAGTGATTTAACCAGTTTTTGGCCTTGACTAAAACACATCTGGTCTCTTTGTGCCTGTCCTCGCTCTGTCCCAAGGTCCAGATGGGTCTCTCTCTGCTCTCTGAGCAACAGCCATCAGGGCCCGGCTCTGCTGTCACGTGAGAGGCAGCAGCAGGAGCAGATCGAAGCGCTGGGAGGACGGAGGGAGATGAGGAGGCCAGATTGGACAGGGAGACAAAAGGCACAATGGCAGGCCGAGTGCCTTCCAGGCTGGTCGTAGAGTAGCCACTCCAAGCCTCCCTGGAGGCTGACCCTCCTCCTCCTCCTACCTACAACACACAGCTGGCTGCAGAAGGTGAGACAGGAGGAATGGAGGAGGATGCTGTAACCTGTATCCACAGTGTGAAAGATTCAGGCAACTAGTCACTGAAAATAGTTGAAACTCCTCTTATTTCCTCAGAGTTCACCTCACTCAGATCAGTTGGACATGTGTGACAACCAGTTGGCAATGCGGAAAAGTTGGCTGCAGTGTAACTTTAGAGCAATATTGCCCGTTGGCACGCAATCACACGTTAACATAGCTGTTTCGCCCACCTATCACTGCGGCACAGCTGTCACTGCAGCGAGTAGTCTGTGCCCCCGTAATCAGATATCTGCATATCTCCATTTTCACACAGGGAGCAGGACTGTACGGTTTCTGGTTGGAGGATGATTTTGGAAATCAAATTTTCTGTGCAGAGGTGAGGTGATGTCTGGGCGTATATTAGAAGTTAGGATGGCTTATCTGTCAGAGAGCTGTGTTACAGAGTAGTATCAGTGTCAACACTGTGGTTTTAATGACCACTCAGTCAGTTGCTGTGCATCCGGTGCAGACAGTAATAGTGTAAAGTCGCCTCATTTGTGCTTTTCATTGCAGACATTTCATTGAGTGCAGTGATGAACCTGGTGTTTAAAATCCCAGGCTGCAGTTTGTCAGGTTCCTCTATTCCAAGGGGAATTGAGAATTTTTCTTAGAGACCTGAAACTAGGTTCTGACACCACCGAGCCCACAGACTTCTTAGATTCTGCGGTAAGACAGCTCTGTGTGTCCAACAGTCGCTCTTTTGGGTCTAATTTCAAAGAGTTTCTCCCCTGGCTGTGTGGTTCAGCACATTTCATTTTGTAACACATTCTTTGTTCTAGAAACTTTGACAATCCTGAGGGGCAAAACACAATACAAAAATTGTTAAGAAAGTTAAAAAAAAGCAGAAAAAAACCCCATCAAATCAGAATTAAACACCCCAGAAAACATACAGTAACACGTTTTCTGTATTGTGTTTTGTATAGATTTTTTCCAGGTTTATCCAAATGTGAAGCACAAAAAGTAACCGTTAAGAAATAGATCCTGTTAATTTCTGATGTTCTGCAGCTAAGAAGTTATTTGCTACCTATTTACGGTAGTTTGTGAGACGAAAAGTTTTAAAAGCACCCAATTCATAATGGAAACAACTGCTTTATGAGGCATTTCTGGTTTTTGATGTTGTGATCAATTTTGTGACATGGGATGAGGATTCACTTGTGATCAAGAAGCCGTATCTTTAAGACTAACACTTTCTGTACATCTGTTAATAAATAGGGTTATGCTGTGATAGGCAAACAGTATTTTTCCTTTTACCTCTTTGATTTCTACAAGAATTGTAAGATGATGATGATGGTGATTTTTGCCTGGAATAGTCAGGACACATTGGAAAACTCTCTGAAAAACTGACAGTCTTACAGGCTCTTTCAGATGGAGGCTGATGCAATTTTTTAGCCAAGTTGTTTGATAGTTTCTGTTATGTAAGTCCAAATTGCACTGTTTCCTGTAATGTGTATTAGTGCAATACAGTTTGTTTTTCAATTTCTTTTGGATTTTGGGAAGTCATAATGTTTAAACAGTCCATGTTTAAATGTTTACACAAATTTGAAGAGGCTGGATTTATATGTTGAGCCATTTAGCAGAGAACAGGCTTAACATTTAGTCTTGGGAGGAGTGTTGTTTGCTATATGCTAATTAACTTGTTTGTTGTACAATCGGTTATGGCCAAAATTCCAACATGTTCGGTTGTTGTGGCTGTAGTGGGTTCGTTTGTTTGCACACCTTCCTGTTTGTATGTATAACTTCTCGTTCCGTGGAAATCACTTGGAAGTCCAGGCTGAGAGAAGTATTCTGAGTAGAAAATAAAAACAATCCCTAAGAACCCTGACGGTCCATAGCGGCAGCAGTATAGTTACAGTAGCCTCTCCTTCAACCATATGTGCAAATATTAGACTTTAATTCCAAAAGTCTTTCAAATGAGCAGAATAAATAAACTAATGAAGAAAAAAAGCCACTTTAGTTCATGTCATAGGCTATTTCCTTTGGGGTTAAATACTCTAGTCTTATAAAAACTTTTCTTTTGTCTCATTTGACTTCAAATTGAGAAAACACAAAGGAAACTGCTTTTTGTGGTTTATGCTAACAACTTTGATTTCTTTAAGACTAAACCTAGTTATGCAAGAGTACAAACTGAGAACTAGAAAAAAAAGTGATGTAAAGTGTAAAGTGATGTAGGAATATTTTTAAACTATAGAAGGGTTTTAAGCTCACGCTCCAGAACTACGTAAAAATAAAGAGGATGGGGAAGTTCAGCCTAGAAGAGCTTCGTTTCCTTCAGATTTCTGCTGCAGAGAAGCCCACTTCCTCCTAACCACAGTCTTCTTGCTCTTACTCAATCTTTATCTATTTATACAAGACAAAGGGAAGAGAGAGTTAATGTAGGAAACATGCTTGTTTCTGTGAAAATGGAGAACAGGCCAGCAGTGGCTGTTTCACTGTCATGTTCTGTTCCATCTGTGACCACTCGTACCCGTGTTGAATCTTCTGAGGTAAATGATGTCTCTGGTGTTTGGAGGGAGGCTGCAGCAGACCGTGGGCAGAACATTTTTGAAAAGGCTGCAGCTGGAATGTGTTTCAAAGGCTTCAGGACATGTTTGAATGGGATTTACTGACAGAACGGTGGGCCTGTTTTGCTGCTTTTGTAGAAAATTAGTGTAACTACAAAGAAAACAAAGGACAAAATATAAGAACGTTTCAGAAAACTAATTTAAAAATATAAAGACAAAAACAAACATTGTTTTGTAAAATAAACAAAAAAAAAACCAAACATATATGTTTTAATTGTAAAATTGAACAATTTGACAACATTAAAGGCCTAGCATTCCTTAAACTGACAATGAGTTGTAGCCATTTTGGTCACATGAAATTTTAGCTCTATATCTGCAATTTTGACTGAGTTATAGACATTATCGTATTTTAATAGGTCTGTTGGTTGTGGCAACCATCTTGAATTGGCTTGGCTCTAAAAGTTAATCAGCTGAAGATGTTCAACCAATAATTATTTCCAAAGAGTTTCAATCAAATCCGCCCAGTGGTTCATGAAATATTTAGCCAAAAGAAACGTGCGCACACACAGACATGGGCAAAAACATTATCACCTGCCTTTCCCCTTTCAGCTGTGGGCAATAAACATGTTATATTTTGTAAAATGTATTTCTTAAACCTTTTTGAGAGGTTTTGTTTGCTGAAATATGTTTTGGGAAATGTGCTTTTGTGAGTGTTAATGTCTCCCTTTTTATTTTTTGTTTTCTGGCGTTTTTTTGAATTTTTTCTGCTTGTGTATTTCACTTCTGCAGTGGAAATATCTTTACTAATAAAAGCACCCATTCTTTTTTCAATACCAAAAGCATTTTTCCAAATGCTACAACAGGAAAACAATGCAGTCTGTTTCCTTCCAAGCTGACAGCTTAACAACATCACTGCCAAGATGCTTTTTCACTGTCTTTGAAGCGTTACTTATTGTACAGAGCAAGTGTGAAAAATGTGTTGCATTAGAAAAGTCCACGCTTTCACAATGAAAATTATTTACTTAGCATCACGTTTGCCTGTCCGGGATGCACCAACACGCTAAGGTCAAAGGCCACTACTCTGAAAGTGTCTCTTTTTTTTAAAGGAGTCTTTTCATATCAGTAAAATAAATGAGATGCTTTACACCAAGTTTAATTTTGCAGCACGATGGATTAGTGTTTAGCACTGTTGCCTCACAGCAAGAATGTCCTGGGTTCAAGCCTGGGGTTGGACCTGAGGTTTTCCAGTTTGGAGTTTGCATGTTCTCCTAGTGTTTGTGTGGGTTTTCTCTGGGCACTCCGGTTTCCTCCCACAGTCTAAACATGCATGCGGCTGCCTTCATCCCAGGCCTCCCTTGAAGAAGCGATCTGTGATCTTAATTGGACTTGCCTGGTTAAATAAAGGTTAATAAATAATAAAAATGTCACCCTCTAACATGAAACATTAACAAATATTATTACAAATATCAGTAAATGACTATATTTATTATCGTCATTAACTGATACATTTGCAATTCATGCTCCAAAAAGCCACATTTATGTTCAGATTTTGAAATAAAACTTGAAGAAAACCCATCTAGACTTGTGTGTGTTGGCACCTCAGCTTATTTTGGCTGCAGAGACGGTGTGTAGTCATCCCTCACATGCAGATTTGCTGCTGTAAGCACGCTGAAGTGGTCAGGTGGATCATTGAGAGCCGCAGTGCTTTTAACTGATCACAACAACAAAGGTTCTCACGGCCCTAATCCTCTTTCGGCTCTTATCTCTTGCCCCTCCTCACCCGCCACACATCTCATCGGCTCACGTAGGATCAGACCTACCAGCGCACACTTTCTCCTGCCTTTCTCTGTCTGCTGTGCTCTTAATATCCTTGTTACTATCATATTCCCTCTCCTTATAGATTATCTGCCTTTTGTTTTGAGTTTCTCTTTGCCCTTTTTTTTGCTTTCTCTCTTTTTTTGTTTTTGATTTTGCCAGTTTATCTGTTCTTTCCCACCAAGGGCATCTGGGTCTAAAAAGGACCCTCTTTTCCCTCTCGACTAACAAAAGCCAAGTCACTTTTGAGATGAAGAGTAGAGCCTTTGAATGACACTAAGCCCCATTTGAAGAGATGCTTCAGTCTCTTATCAACAATAGCCCCAGCCCTGTGTGTGGACTATGATCAAGTATAAAGCGGTTCATTCAGGATGGTGGGAAACTAAGCTGGGAGCTGAAGAATGAAAGCATTCGAATCGCTACTGGTGCGTCTTTGTAATGTAATTATTTTAAATACCCAAAAACCTGCTGCGTTTCATATTGCCATCAGGTTTTAGCTCCTCCATATGATCAGCTCCACCACAGTTAGTCTCAGCCAACAGGTTAATGCTGCCATTTGCTTTAATATCAGTAGAATGAATCAACCTTTAAAGGCTATTAGTGTTATTAAAATGGCCCTGAGGGAGCAGCTACGGTTTGTGTACTTCCTGAGTCAGTGCATGTGTTGCAGTTAGGTTTAGATTATTGGGACTTATTGAAGTAACAAGCTAATGGAATTAAGGTGCTGGATTTCATGCGCTGGTGCCAAGATTCAGCATTAAAAGGATGTGTGCTGAATAAATAGTGCTTTAAGTAGATGAGATTCCGACACGGGGGAGATTCGCTTGTCAGAGCAGCATTGTTTGCTTGGCTCCTGAGCCAGTGAAGCTGTCAAAATGTGCTGCTGGCCTTGGATAGATGGATGGATGGAGGAATCAGAGAGCGGATTTCTCCTCTTAAAGTGCATTTATAGCAGCTGAAGATGACGCTGACAGAAAATTAAAGGCCTGGCTTTCCATGAAGAAATGCATATCGCTCGATGCCTTTAATGAAATAGTTTTAGACCAAGATCATTGTTGTGTTGAGAAATAACAAAGTTGGCTTCAAAAGTTAATCAGTTTTAGACATGCAATTAATGCCTACATTTTGAAAGTTTCAATAAAATCTGTTTAGTGGTTCATGGGATTAAAGTTTTAAACAATAAGTACAACTCAGACTATGTGTTGTGAATGATATCTACTACATATCTACCACACCAATTATTTTCTCAGTGTCTCTAAAACTGGCTGAATTATAGGCATTTATGTGTTTTCTAAGATCAGTTGGCTCTGGAGGCCATCTTGAATTGGAGTGATTCTAAAAGGTAATCAGTTGTAGATTTATAACTAATAGTTATTTCCTGGAAGTTTAATTATAACTATTATAAGATATTTTGCTAACAAACAAACAAGGTTGAATCCAACAGTTAATACTAATGTTTTAAGCAATGATCTATTACAACGAGTAGCACTCAGACTGTGTGTTGTGAATGACTCTCAGCTACTACCACAGACAGACTGAGTTATAGACATTTTTGTATAAGATTGCTTTGCTGTAGTGGCCATTTAGTTTTAGGTTTAATCAAAAAGTTAACCAGTTGTAGACAGACATCAAATGAGTATGTTTTTGAGAGTTTCATTAAAATCCATTCAGTGATTCATTAAATATTTTGCTAACAGTACAGACAAAATAACACACACACACACACACACACACACACCGACACGTCAAAGACATTCTCACCCTTTTCCTTTCAACTACAGGCGATAATAAACTTTTCTTATGAAGGAAATGCAGAGAACTGCTGCACCTAAAGACTTTTCCTGTTGGAAAAAGGAAAGGTTTCAATGCAGATCTATATTTGCCAGCTAATTATGAACACAAAAAAGCAGAATCAAAATGAAATCCAAATATTTACCAAATTTAAACTCGTGTTTTGTTTCATTTTCTCCGTCAGCAGTGCCAAAACAGAGTCCTCTCCATTACAGATAATTCATGTGATGTTTGTGTTTGTTGCTGGATTAGTTGGGAGGCGTTGCTGCTGGCGCGCGCTGTAAAACGCTCTCATCTGTATTTTAATGGACGAAGAAGCTGTGGGAGGATGTGGCTCCATGCCACAATTTCACACTGAAAGAGAGGATCGCATGCAGCAGGTAATCTATTTGTGAGAGTGTTTTATCCGTATAAATGGAATTAGTGAAAAACATTAAAAAGGCTGCATTGAGTGTTTGTGTGTGTGTATGTGTGTGTATGCCTCTGTGCTCCAGAAGCCATATTTGATCAACACTAATTGGAATTTCTATGCAAAGTGTTTCTACGCTTTCGTGATGCAAACGATGTGAGGTTAAAAAAAAAAAAGACAAATGAAGGAATTAAATGAGAGTGCAAACTAACTGGAGTGGATTATTAAAATACTCACGGCATGAAATCACAGCTAAGAGAGTTACAGCTGTATGTACAACCCCAGTTCTGAAAAAGTTGGGATGTTGTGTAAAATGTAAATTAAAACCGAACCTAATGAACCCCAAATCTCATAAACCCATATTTTACACACAATAGAACATAGTAAACACACAACTATTCAAACTAAGAAATTGTACATTATTAGGAAAAAATAAGGGGCTATTGAACTTGATGGCAGCAATACAATGCAAAAATGTGGGGACTGGGCAACAAAAGGTTGTAAAAGTAAGTGGTATGAATGAGAAACATCTGGAGGAGCATTATGCAACTAATAGAGAGGTTAAATCTCTCAGAAGTAAAGATGGGCAGAGGTTCACAAGTCTGTGAAAAACCTTAAAAAATAATGGAAAAAATTCAGAATAATATTCCTTAATGGAAAATTGGGAAAGCTTTGAATATGTCATCATCCACAGTTCTTAATATTGTCAAAAGATTTCAAGAATCTGGATAAATCTCTGGGTGCAAAGGACAAGGCTGAAAATCAATAATGGATGCCTGTGATTTTCAGGCCCTCAGGTGGCACTGCATTAACCCCTACATCACTAGCGGCCCCTGTACTGGGGCAGCAGCCCTTCTGCCAAAAAGATCAATTTAAAATAGGGACTAAGGGGTTAAAAACAGGTCTGATTCTGTTCTGGACATCACTGCATGGGCTCAGGAACACTCCATACTAAAGAGGAGAGGGACCATCCTGCCTGTTTCAGCACTCAGTTCAAAAGCCTGCCTCTCTGATAGTATGGGGGTGCCATACTGCCTCTGGCATGGGCAGCTTACACATCTAGAAAGGCACGATTAATGAAGAAAAGTACACACAGGTTTTAGAACAACATATGCTACCATCTAGATGATATCTTTTTTAGGGAAGACCTTGGATATTTCAGCATGACAATGTTAAACTGCATACTGCATCCATTACAGCAGCATGGCTAGTCCAGGTACCTGCAGTCCAGACCTCTAACCAACTGAACATTTGGCGAACCATAAATAATAAATCCGGCAGATGACCCAGGACTGTTGAACAGCTAGAATCCTACATCAGACAAATATGGGAGGACATTCCGCTCCAAAAACTCCAGCAACTGGTCTCCTCAGTTCCTAGATGTTTATAGACTGTTGATAAAAAGGAGGGTATGATTCACAGATACTAAACATGGACCTGCTCCAACTTTTTTGAGATGTGTTGCTGCCATCAAACTCAAAATCACCTTATGTTTCCCCCCCCAAGTTGTACAATTTCTTAGTTTCAACATTTGTTATGCTTACTATTTTTCTCTGTGAATAAAATATGGGTTTATGAGATTTGCAAATCAATGCATTCTGTTTATATTTACATTTTACACAACGTCTCAACTTTTTCACAACTGGGGTTGTAAGTATGATGTACAGTGCCAGGAGTTGCTCTAAATGATTATGCTAACATGGTTATCTTTTTCTAAGAAAGATTGGGTTTGGCCTCAGAACCTTAACGATGCTCTAATTTCTACATCTTGCAGCAAATGTTTTAAGAGTTAAAGGCAAAATGACAGCAAGAGTGCATTACAAGCTGTCCTGTGCACACCTGCAACCCCCCACCCCACCCCACACACACATACAGCCTGCAGATGGTAAGGTCTCTCTAACTCAACTCTTTCAGCCCTGTCACAGTATGAGAAGCAGAAGAAAAGGCTTGCCTTTTATCAGACTCTGAACACAGCAGTGTTGACATTGGGATGGCACCTAATTAGGTTAGGCCCAGCACAGCATGCATGGTTAACTAGGCTGGCCTAGGCCTCAGGCTCCATGGATCCCAAGGTGACTGCTACACTACAGCAATGATACCTTTGACATGCTAATGTACTTTTAATGCTATCTAGCTTCTAAAACCATTACCATAAAATCTAAGCACAGCTACAGATATTCTTTTTTTGTCCCACTAACATGCTTTTTTTGTTGTTTTAAAATATTTTCAATGGCTTTATCATGTTGTTTTTAGATGGGGATGGACTTGTTACCCTGGTAGCCAACATGGAGCTAATTAAAGCAATCAATTATAACCCAAACCATGTCTGTTTATTCATTGTTCAATATCCACACCCAACTTTAGCCTCTTCAAATGAACCAGTTAAGATGTGCAGGTTGCCTGTACACAGGTCCAACACAGAGATAAATTAAAGCCCTAGCATTCCTTAAATGAATGCATATTGCCTGCCACTTTTCATGCCAGAATTCTAGATTAAGATCATCTTATGTTGAGAAATGAGTAGTTAGTTTGGGCAAACTTTGAACATAATGTTATGCACAATCTGATGGGGTATTGTAAGATGTCACACTCAGAGTATGTGTTGTGAATGATTCTCAGCTACAACCACACCAAACTTTAACTCAGTATCTGTAAAAGTGACTGAATTTGAGCCATTTATGTGTTTTCCAAGGCCAATTGCCTGTGGCACCCTTTTTGAATTGGGTTCACTCGAAAAGTTAATCAACTGTATAGGTACATTCAGAGATGATTTCCTGAAGTTTCATTAAAACCTGTGCATACAATTCATATTTTACATACAAACAAACAAACAAACAAACAAAAAAACCAAACAAACAGTATTGACTCCAATAAACTCCAAAAGATCTTGCTCAATGAGTAGCACATAGAGTATGTGTTGTGTTGCTCTCAGCTACAACCACATTAAATTTTAGCACAATATCAGTAAAACTGTCGGGACTACAATTTCTTTTTGTGAGTTGGTTGGCGCTGTTTAAAAGGTCATTTCAAAAACACCAATTAATTGAACACTGATGTTTTTGGGTTGTTGAGGGAACCTGGAGAACCCATGCAGGGATAGAGAGAACATCCAGGTCCACACAGAAAGGTCGGCACAGCTGAGATTTAAAGGGGAAACCTTGATGTAATGAGGCACCATGTTTCTTCCTAAAGATAGTCAATCACAATAAAAAATTTAATTTAGGTGTAAAAACAAAACATAACAAATACCGATCCCTTTTAATGTACAAACCAATGCACCGAATAGCACGCGTCTATTTAATAACCCATTTACAAGAAACTCAAATTTGATGTTTTTCCTTTAATAAGATGTTCGAAAGGAGAAGTTCGCCATCTGTTTTGTTGCTTTTTTGTCTTCTGTTGCACTCATCATAATAATTATCAAGATCTTATAACACATAAGAGACAAGAAGATTAGGCAATTTGTTAACAAAATAAAAGATTTTCCTTTTTATTGAAATACAGAAATTTGACTAAAGACTAAAGAATGATAATATAAAACATACAACAAAAACAGTGAGTCAAAGCCAGATCAGATAGTTTGAGTCATCATTCGATGGCCTTTGGGCTCACATTAAAGACAGCAGACATGATAAAAGTTTGATTGAGTTAATTAAAGAGCTGCACTTGTTACAAAGCATTCAGTGTAGTAACTCTTTGTTCACTGAGTGAAGATGAAAAGAGACAAATAGAAGCTGTTTTGGTTCAGTTTGACTGTGCTCTTCTCACAAGACTTTGCACTTTGTAACATCATCCATAGTTTCCGTAAATGGAATCCCCTTCTCTAATTCCATTTCTGCTTTATTGCCTTTTATGCCTCATTGAAGTGAGAGGGTCAAGCTGGAAAGGGGATGTGAGCTGAAAAAGAGGATGTAGTCTCAGAAGTATCCAGTCTTCTTCCTGACATGTGACACGTTTGATTAAAAAATATCATACTTTGACTCATTGCTATTTAAAATAAATGACTTGATGTCTTAATGGAGGTGTTCGTGTGCAAAATAAAACTGTCAATAGAGCAGCTTGGCTCCTTTACAGTGACATTAGCTCTTTGCAGGTGTGATGGAATCAAACAAGATCATCTGAATGCCTGAGAGTGGACGGGAGAGGAGATAGTCTGCACTGCTCTTGAAGAAAGACAGAAGGAGAGTACTGCAAAAGCAGGAGGAGGGAGGGTAATAGGAAGAGAGCAGGAGGGAAGGAGGATGAGGAGGAGGGGGTGTCCGGTCATGCTCAAGCACGGTGTTTTTTTTTATGAGAGAGAGCGAGAGAAGAGGGGAAAGACACTGGGAGAAAGAGGGAAGAAAGAAAGGAAAGTGCTTTGCAAGCCACCCAGGCTTCATTACCATGTCAATCTGAAGAGAGCGAGTTAGAGAAGAAGAAACAGGCCGGCCAGGGCCCAGCAGTGGGGCCGGATCCATATGGTGCTGCCGGCTCTGGAATGAATAGTGAATGGAGCGGCTGGGCGCTGGGCTGCTGGAATCTGCCTCCAAGCCTTTGTGAACAGGATGACCAAAGACAAGAGGGAGCTCTGCAGATGGCCTGGTCTATAAATAGGTAGCTAGTCTATCTCTGCGCTGTCACTTGTCTATCTGCTTCTCAGTGGGGGGGGGGGGGGGGGGGGGGGGGGGGGGGGGGGGGGGGGGGGGGGGGGGGGGGGGGGGGGGGGGGGGGGG
>JAOXNZ010000002.1:11464071-11476357 GCA_028566095.1 Kryptolebias brasiliensis | reverse complement strand
AGGTAGCTAGTCGATCTCTGCGCTGTCACGTGTCTATCTGCTTCTCAGTCCCCCCCCCACCCCCCACCCCTTCTCCACATGCTACCCGGCCCCTGGACACTACTAAACCCAGGAAATAAAGGCCCATGCTTACATGCCTGTGTGATGTCGCCACCAGCCTGAGAATCCAAGCAGTCCAGTGTCCCCTTTCTGTCGTCAATAATTTATCTTGCAGATTTGTTGCAGATGCAGGTGAGGTATGCATGGGACTCACTGTGTGGGAAAGTTTCTGAGTGCGGTTTGAGTGAAGAGACTTGTTAAGTTGCACAAGCAGTGGAAAGCAGAGATACTGAGCAGTTGTGTTTTCTGTCCAAACTTCTCGCAGATGGACTTTAAAGTGAGTGATAAATCCATGTCCAGATTGAGGGTCCTTTTGTCATTAAACTAAGCCTTAGCACTGCTGTCCATCTGGCTCTGTGCATGTGCGTGTGTGCGCGCATGTGTATAGACATTGGACATGATCCGTTAGAGGGAAGAGCAATACAAGCCTTCCTTTTAAAGTGATGCTGACTGTAGCACACTTTAGGCTAGCCTTCTGCTCTTACATCTCACACACACACTTTTTACCCCCCTGAGTTGACGTAAACACATCTTCGAGCCAGCATGCACTTCATCTGTGACAGCCCCAGACTCTGAGGTGCCTAAACTTTGAGAGAACACCAAAGATAATTGTTAGGAAGCTCAGAACCAGACCTGCAGAGACAGCGAATAAGATGACGTGCGTGTGTGAGAAGTAACCCAGTGGTAAACAGAGCCGAGCAAGTGGCCTGGATGACTTACGTCTGGACCACACAGAGTAAAAAGGCATCACTCAGGCTGGTGTTGCATAAAAGCGTCGAGGCTGGGTGGCACCAGAGTGTGTGTGAGAGAGAGACAGACAGGCAGACAGAGACAGAAAGAGCTCTCTCCAAATTTGCCAGGTTTTTCTGTACTATCCAACAGGCTGTGGTGTTCCAAGTTTTATTGTTTTTGTCCAGTTGGAGTTGCATACCAGCTGCTGGCTCTATGTGTGTGTGTGTGAGAGTGTGTGTGCTTCTGCGCAAAATGACTGAGTGCTCTAAACACCCCTCTGACATGTAATGGCTCTCTTGTGATGAAAGCAGCCAGGTGCTCACCTCAGGCGACATACCCGGGTCAGCTCAATGACGAGATGCGCCGACCCACTCGTGACATCATCACTCTGCTTCTTTTTAGCAGATTTATTGTAGGATTGTGTGCACACTGCAATTTTTAAATTTAATTTAAAACCTAGCATTCCTTGAAGAAATACAGATAACCTACTACCTTTGATGCCAGAATTTTGGACTAATCATCTTATGTTGAGAAATGATAAACCTCGAAAATTCCCTTGTGCACAATCTCATGCAACATTGTGAGATGTCATGCTCAGAGTATGTGTTGGTAATGACTTTTAGTTACTACCACATCAGATTTTTAGCTTAATACCTGTAAAATGACTTAGTTATAGTCATTTTTGTATTGGCTAATGTTGATTAACTGTGGTGTTCGTCTTGATTTAGATTAAGTCCAAATATTAATCAGTTGTAGGCATACATCCAGTTATTATATTCTGAAAGTTTAATTAAAATCCATCCTGTATTTTAAAAGATATTTTGTTAACAGACAAACAGGATTGACTCCAACAGCTAATGCTAAGTTTTTTTTAGCAAGGTTCTATAAATATATATATATTAACACTAAAAGTGAATCTGTTTTTGTACATCCAAAGATTACTTCCTGCAAGTTTTAATGAAATTCATCCACATTCTGGTAATAGACAAACACACACACATATACACAGGCAAAAACATTATCATTCAAGTTTACCTTTCAGTATTTAATATTCAAACCAATACTCAATATTTATTGAGACATGGGTACGTTTAACTGGAAAATAAATTTGGTTTATAACTTTTTTTTTTAAATAGGAAATGCAGAAGAGTAAATATATTAAAATTGAATAAAGAATTGTTTTCTGCTTCATCTTTTTTTTTTTTTCTGAGAAACTCTTTAAAAGAACCTTTCCAAGTTTATCTGTTTAAACTCCGGCTGTCACCTTGTATCTTTGTTTCTCTCTACTGCTACTGGAAAATGGTACAAAGTAGACTTGTCCTAACAAACATCCAGATATGATGCTGTGCAAATAGGAAAGACTGTTTGTGTTCTTGTTTTGGTGCGTGGCAACAGTCAGTATTCATCACACCAGGGTTGTGTTGTATCACAGTGATCTGCAGGTTGATAAATGTCTGTTTCTGATGCCGTGGTCTTCATCTCTAGGAGTTTGACATTATTATTTTTTGCAGATGACCAAATATATCTGTGTTTGGAAACAGAGTCATACTTAGTAGTGTGGAGTGTCATTATGTCTCAGTAAAGTTTTGCCTGTGTGTGCGCATTTGTCTGTCTGTTAGCAAATATCTTATAAACCTCTGGATGGATTTTAATAAAACTATAAAAAACTGATCATTGAACATATACATATGTACATCATTGTACATATACAACTGATGTGGGGCCTACTTCCCCTGTCACACTTCCTGCTAGTGGCTGGTGCCTCTGCCCGCCGGTGCGTTGGTGGCTCTCGGTGTCAGGGGCTGGGTGCTTGGGTATGTGCCGGCTTGCCCTGGTGACTGCTAGATGGGGCCTGGGCACACTGGCTCTGTCGGGCCTCTGTGTCCATGCATGGGTCTGCTCAGGCAGGCAGTTAAAGTAAATCTGTTGGGCCTCACCTTGGCACTCAGACAACAATTCTGAGTGCCACACAACCGAACAGGACACATTTAAAAAAACCCAAAAACAAAACATATAAAACTGATAAACATTTGGAGTCAACCCAATTCATGATGCCCATCACGACCCCAAAATGACTATAACTTTATAACTATAACTTTAACTATAAAGACCTATCATGCTACGCCTTTTAATTTACATAAATATGAGGAATTGTGAAGTTAAAATACGCATTCTTCTTGTGCTTGGAACTCATGTCAGTGCTGGTGTTTTTCTCGTTTCCCAGTTTCAAAATGTCTCTCTTTGTTTCTGTATATCTGGTAAAAACTCCCAGCTGGCCAGGGTGTGATTCAGCTCACCTCCGTGCTGTTCGGGCTTTAGCGTGGTGACGGACTTATAGTTTTAGACCAAAACAAACAGGAGACCACTGTAGCGGGATGGAGGGATGAAAGAGATAGAAGGAGCAGTGTGAGATGGACAGATGGGGTGGGGATCAAGGCCCAGTGTCCCTCTGCCGCTCTCTTTGACTTGTCTCTTCCTGGTTGAGGTCTTTAGCTGTTATACGAGGCCAGATGACAAGCAGCTTGAAAGCTCTCTCATTAGGACTGCAGATGTCCTCTTACCACCTCTCCTAAAATGCCATCATATCAGCCATGAACCTTATAGATTTTATTATTTTCCACTCTACGTGTGGCATAAACTATTCTACTCAGCACAGCTTAATCTGGCAACCTGCTTTCCCTAAACCCCCCACCCCCATTGTCGACACATGCACACAGAAAGCACCAGAAACTGACAGACAGTGAGGCAGAAGTTGTTTTTGTCTTTTTCCTTTTCTCCCTCTCTTCTGCATATGGTCATCCGTTCTGCCTGTCTATCTGTCTGTCTGTCATTACAGTAAATCAGAGGGCTCTTCGGCTTTATCCGAGCGTCCTTCTGGCCAGGACGGCTGCAGCAGATGTTGGAGCTTGGGACAAAATGGATTTCCCCCCGCCGTGAGCAGCTTTTCTTGCCCTCCTTAATGGAGGCTCCTTGAAATGCTAATGCCCCGCCATTAGTATAGTGGTGGTCTGGCATAGTGATGGTGGGAAAACAGGGAAGACTGCAATCCTGGCTGAAAAACCTTTGTCACCAAACAACCCCTGGAAAATATACTCTGCTGATCCAGTCAGACAAGCGTCTACTGAATGTTTGAGAAGCAGAAAGCAAAAGGAGACGTTTGTCTCACCACAGTGTGATGGCATCTCATCCACTGGCCTCCTCCTCCTCCTCCCCCTTTGCTACAAAACCTCTTCCTCAGTTCAGCTCCAAAGAGGGATAATGATAATCAAACATATGAATGAGGCGATAAAGGAACCAATTTCTGCTCTGCACCAAGCATTTAAAGGATCAGGCTGAGATTCTGAAATTAGGAGGCTTAATTCGCTGAGTACATTTGATGATCGGCCACTGCTTACTGTTATCGGAGGAATCAAAAGGCGAAAAGCAAAGCTGCTTTGCCTAACAGCATGACAGCACATGTTTTCATTCCCGCAAATAGGACAGAACTGCAATTTTTTAAGATTTTTTTTTAACTCACAAGGCTCCTCTCTGCAACGCTACTTTCACCTAAAATTTTACAATTTGCAGCATTTTAAACCAGAGGAAGCATTTTTGCTCTTTTGCTATTTCTTGCTTAACCCCCTTCCTACACTTGCACATGCTCACAGATTTATTGCTCTGGACAATCTTGTCCCTGTCAGCAGCTGGCGGGCTGAAGCTTGTTTGAGCTTGTGTGTGTGTGTGAATGCTTGTGCACAAATATATGTGTGTATATATGTGTGCAGAGCCCAAGTAAAGCCGGCTGCTCTGCTCTGCTGTGCTGGCCAGGCCATGTGGCCACTTTAAAGCTCCTTTCTGAGAGGCCTGTGAAGTTGTTAAGGAGCTCCACTACACTGGCAGTTGGCTCTGGGAATCCCTCTGCCAGCTGTAGCCTGCACACACACACACACACACAGACACACACACGCACCCTCTATGCTTCACTCCCCTCTCTTTGTCTCACATGTTCTCCCTCTCATGCTTACACTTGCTGGATTTTTCTGCGTGCGGATTTGTCTCTGTCCTGTCTTTCTGTCTGTAATTGTCTGTTTCCTTGCTCTCTGTCTGTTCCTCATTCTGACCGTGGTATCTGCATAATCTATGTAGTGAAACATCATTGCAGACCTTCTGTCTCTCCTGGCACTGGTCCGGCTGCACATGTTTCCTCCTGTATACCTGCTCAGATCGCGGGAAATGCACTTTGGCAACCAACACAGAGCCACGTGTGGCAATGATGGCTATTTGGAGAAAAGAAAAGCGGTGCTCAAAAAAGGAAATGTCATTCAGAGGGCAAAAAATATAGCACAAATTCTACAAATATGCAAGCCTTACAGATATTTATAAATGGTTTGTAATAATCCTCATCTCATTCTTGCTCAGACACAAATCGTAGAAAGTTGCATCCCTCGCTGAAGTTTGGCTGACCTTTCATTGAGAGCAGAGAGCAGGTGCACCTGTGTCCTGTTCCCTGGCTCATGCTCCCAAGGTCTGTGGTGCACATCTGCTCGAGTGCGCCTGCTTGTACACACAAGGAGGACATTTGCTTGTATTGTCATCAACTCCATTTGTGGTGGAAGTCCCTGGCTGCAGGGTTATAGATGAATTGTTGAAGAAGGCCACCATCTTCAAAATCTATTTGTTAACAGTCACTGAAAGGACTTGTAAACAATATATTTCCTCCAGTGGTCCTTTTATTCTGAACACATAATACAACAGCTCTTATTTGTCAGCTGAGGAGACCATACCTGAATTTTTACTTAAATGACTGTTATGTCAAATGTTTCCTAAATTGTCTTTTTTTAGTATTTTTACTGAAAAGATATAAAGCTATCAGGCAGATGTGTTCAATATATAGTTAAAAAATGTAGTCAGAATGAATCAGATTATGTTGCTCCTTCAATTCCCACTTGACAGACAGAGTTTGTGGCTCTGCAGACCTTTTTCTTGTCCACAAAGGTGAGCAAGTGGAGCTGCTGAATGAGTCTGAGATGTTTGAAGTGTGAATTTTCAACCCTATTTATCAGCGGAGAATGGATCTGTTTTTATAAAGAGGTAAGAGCAGTTCAATTTGTTGGTTTGTGGTTTCAGTGAGTAGAACTTTGTGAGAGGTGTTATGTTTGCCTGCTTTAATCACAGCCAGTGGCTCTGAACTAATGGATTGAAAAGTTATTTTTTTGATGGACTGATTTTTGAAAAATTGCACAAGTCAAAGTGTGCAAAGTCATCTTAATTTGTTGGCTAAGGGATGGAATATGTGCAAACAGAAGCATCTCATGCCTGTTGACTCAGTGTCATAGTCCTCTGATACTGTCTCCTAGGATACACAGCATTCCTGGAAAAGTTTCATCATTTTCAAGATGAGAACATTTTGAAGACAGTTAATGAATGTGATATCTTTTTCCCCACATGAAATCTAGTTTAGAAAATAACCAGGTGGGGAAGAAAATGATCCCACACCTATAAAAAAATTGAAATCTTCTCCTGATGCACAATAATTCTTTAAAAAAACTCAAGTAGAATAAGGATAGGAACATTAAACATCAATGATAGGAGAGACTAAGATGGGTGCTTTATTAGTGGAGCCGAACAGATCTTAGAACCTGCTGCAGTGGAGGAGGAAGAGGGAAAAAGATGACACTCCTTCTCTTTTGGCAGAATTCCCTAAAGTTTCAAAGATAAACTATGTTCTCTCTCTGTGAAATTCCACAGTGCAGACTCACTGGTTGGTGTCTGGGAATCAAAGTGGTTTTGTGAGTTACCTGGACCTCCCCGTTCAGCTTATGTCTTCAAATCAACCAATGTGGGTAATGTGACGCTCTATTCCGTGTCTGACAACGTAGTGCTTTTTTGATGTAGATAGCCCTGCTGCTTGAATCACGCTCTAGTCTACTGAATGTGGCTCCACATGTCTCTGACTGCCTCCATCCTAAAGAGCGAGGACCCTGATGTCCTGCTCTGAGGGCTCAATGGGGTTTCGATGATGAGCCATGCTTGGAGGTTTGGTGTGAGGGATAGTGTGCTGGTGACTCACAGTCTGGGTTCAAACCTCAGAACTCAATCTCTAGTGTGGTGCGATGGTCTTGCCCTAGCCTTTGCCTAAGAATACCCTCTACACAATCAACTATGAGTACTAACATTCTGCTAAATGCACATAGCTGTAGGCAATACATGGCAAATTGCCATCCATCATGGCAGAAAAAGAGTATTGGTGACATCACTGAACAAGCACTTTAGAGAAACCTCACTGTAGATCCCTAGTTGAAGGTGGCACATGGGGTTTGGGGCTACAAACGGTCCATAAAAATCAAGGCATAAAAATTGTGTTTTTTGTCAACCTGAAGAAACATTTTTGCCTCAGCTGTTCCAGATTCACTCTATTTTTTTAGTTTGTTAAAAAGCTGGATCACTGGGTTAGGACATGTTTTAGAGAACTGCAATATCCTGCTGCACAGGAATGTCTGTCTGGTTAATTTTTTATTAGGTCAAGCCAAGATGAGCATCTGGCTGACTTGGTGGACAAAAATAGGAGGCTTGGGATGTCTAAAACTCAAAGGTTTTGTAGCTTCACTTTTGAAAATAGTTCACTTATATACAGTCAAACTGGTTTCCATTCAGTGAATTGATGATGTTTTATGCAAACTGTTCCTGGAATAATTTATTCTTAGCGACTAATAAGAATTTTGTAATCTAATGTGTATTTTATAGGCTTGTTTGCATTTACATTGTGAGCAAAAAATACATTTCTAAATGTTTTGTAAAAAGTCAAAGGTCTCCTCTCATGTCCTCTTGTCTCCTCTCCTCTCTTCTTTTCTCCTTTCTTCTCCTTCCTCCAGAGACGGCCATGCAAGCTGGCGTCCTTTCACTCCACAGATGTCTCTGTTCCTATAGGGCTCTCGCTGCGAGGAGATGTGTTGGCAATCCTGTGAAACACACCTAACACATGCGCCTGGGCACACACAAACACACACACACTCACAGATGCTCACACACACACACAGTCACAGAAACACCCAAACACGCAGTGTGACACCGCTGTTGACGCCGCTGGAGTCGATGTCTGTGAAAACTCTCTCATCTTCGCTCCTTCATTCTCTCATTCCTTCCTTTTCCTGCGTGTCGCTGTTCAAACAGGAGACAGAAAAAGCGAGGAGAAGATGGAGAACGCATGTGTGTGTTCACGTCTGTGTGTGTACACACAACACATCCTGTGTGACAACCTGGCGTAGCCTAGATCCGCCAGTGCTCTCAAGTTGGGTGTGAGAAGATTGTCATCACATACCTGAAGCTGGCAGGATTAACACCTGTTATGAGCTTGAGTGTGTCATGTATGTTTGTCGACGAGTGTCTCGCTGCATTCATTGTGGATTTAGAATTTTTAGCTGCGTAGCTAAGGTTTTTTGCACAGAAGCTTGCAAAGTTTGTCATACAAGGCTTATTTTAAACATTAAAGCACTTGTTCAGGTCTAAGTGGTGTTCTGTGGAAACGTTATGAACAATTAATATCTTACCTGTTGTAGATAGCTGTTTCAACCACCCCCAATGGTTAGTCTGACTGAGGCCAAGACCATAAATACAAAACTGACAGCTGTATAAAGATTTAAAAATGGTATTCCCATAAACTGATATGATTTTCATTAGATTAGAGTAGTTTTAAGAACCCCCACTTTAACCCCATTGTAAAAGCTCAGAATGATCACTTTAAAAAAGAAGATGAAGAAGTTCATGATCAAGGTTGCTTGTGAAATGACTTTGAAGCATTTTTACCTGCTTTGTGTGTCGTCTATGTCTGTCCGCCTGTTTCGGCTAGCATGTTGGTGTTTTTTTGTGTTTTCAACAGTCGTTCTCTGATATGTTCTCTTGCTGGCTGCACTGTTGTGTGTCACTCTGAGTGCGTGTGTGTGTGTGTGAGTGTGTGTGTGTACGTGTCCACAGCATGGCAGTCCATCTGTCTCCAGGAGAGCAGCTTCCTGTTCTCTCCCTCTCATCTCTGCCACTGCAGGAACACACAACCTGGTCTGACATCCGCTCACACACACATCACACACGCAGAAACACACATGTATGTATACCGTCTGTCTATCTGTCTGTCTGTTTGCCAACATTTGTCCGTCCGTCTTTCCGCACACATCCCCATAAAACTCATCAAAGCCAGTCATCTGCCTTCCTTCTGTCTCTCTGTCTGCCTGTGTGTCTGCCCATCTATTTGTCTGTTATCCAAACGGTCACAAATGATGGTGTTGGGTACGTTTGTGGAGGGAGGGTGTGTGTGTGTGTGTGGGGTAGGGGGGGTTCACATGCGCCATTTGGCTTCCCCAGCTGAAGCTCTACACGGTGCTAAATGGCAAGGACACAAAATGGCTGCAACAAAGTGGCTGCTTCAAAATGGCGACAGATGAGAGGTGTGACACTGAGTCAAAGGTTTCAGGATGTCTCAAACCATTATTTTTAATTATTTTAAATTTTTGTCAGATTTATGATGAAATTCAAAAAAGATGCAATACAAGTGATGACTTTCCATACGAGACGGCCTCATCGATCGTCCTTGATGTCCGCTGTGGAGGCTCACAATGATCGTTTTACAGATCCTTGTTTGCTGCAGCAATGTGGAACATGTGTGTGTGTGTGTGTGTGTGAGAGAGAGTCCAAGGGGGACATTGATTGGAGCTATTTCTTCTTTGCCACATGACAGATGCAGCCTGTTCACAGTAGAAACGTCAATGCCCACACCTGCTTGGGTGGTGAATGTGAGGCATCACTGACGATTGCCTCCGTGGAGCCAGACTGAGAGACTGACAAAGTAGGAGGAAGGACTTTGTTAGGACATAGATATCTGCCAGGATGTCCAGTAAATTATCAATGAATTAATAAAGGATACCTCGTAAATCTTCTGTCTGCAGAGATGCACTTTAATAAACACAGTCAGAAGGATCGGCTTGCAGCATATGACTTTAACAGGAGAGCTGCTTATTAGTATAATCATTACAGCAGAAAGGCAAAAACAGAGCAGCGTTATGAAAATAAATATAACTGTAAGATTCTCCTGTACAGTTGGTGAAAATGATCATACACCACATGTTGTGCCTGCGTTTCCGTCCAGTGCTATCAGTTCCCAGCTCTGCACCATCATGGGGCAATCTGTTGACTGTTGATTTAACGGAAAGATAACCCTATTTCTTATTATCTCTGCACATATGTGTCAATCATGCAGTTTAAAAATACAGAAAGAGAGAGAAAAAAAAGAGAAAATCGTGACTCTGACTTTTCTGGCACATAGAAGAGTTTTAAATGAGGCAAAAAAAAAGAAAAAAAAAAGAAAAAGAAAAAGCCAGTTCTAAGCATTGGGGCGTGTTTGACGCAGGTAGGATTATAGGCCCTAATAAGTTATAAATGATAGTAATGGCCATCTGTTCGCCTATAGGGAGCTCCTAGCCAGCTCTGATTTGGCACGCAGAGCCGCGGCACGACAGACACTCCTTTGAGCATTGGGCGTTTAGAACGCAGCCACCTCGTGCCTGGGCATTTGCTAAATTCAGACGTGACACCCTGACAGCAGATGCTCAAAGCTAGACTTCAAGACGAGGAGAAGTAGAGATTTTTTTCCCCATCTTTACCAGGAGCAATATGAACACTGTAAATAAGGAGCTGTCAAATATGGCTTTGATTAATACCAACTAATTATCGACAGGACAGAAAAATGTGGTTTTAAACAGCACAGAAACACGTGCTCATTGTACAGCTTGCACAGTAACTGAGTAAGTGTGGACACGTTTGTCCCTGGTAACCATGGCCTCTCCATCTGTGTGTGTGTTTGTGCGTCAGGGCTGTGGTCTTAGCCCTGTGGCAGGTGTCTCATCCCAGTGCAGTGTTTGCAGTCTGGCCTCTCTAAGCGCCGTAGCCTGTCTGAGGCAGATTACACACACATAGGAGCAGATGGGTGCAGACCTCAGCACCAACAAATACACAAAACAAGGCCAGGCCAGCTGAATGAACTGGATCGATACAAGTGTGTATTTATATATTTGAAATTATGCATACACAACACATGTCTGTTCTCTCATCTGTGTTTGCACGTACAGTGTCTAGATTGCGTGCATCTGGGTGTGTATGTATTTGTGCACGCTTCTTATTTCAGCGTTTGGGAGTAAACATTCTAATCCTGCTGCCCAGAGATGAAGAAGAGGGTTGCTCTGCTCTTCCTCTATCTCCCACATACTGTATGTCAACTCTTACATTGAGGCTGGCTAAACTGGCATGGCTGGTTAAGATATTCCCCTCATCTTTCTCAGGTTTACTCGTATCAAAGAAGGGATTTGCAGCATTTGGTGGCTAAGAAGCTACTCTAATGCACCGTGTCTTCTCCCTTATCAGACCCTGTGTGTTTGGGATAAATGCGCAACACCATACCAGAAGGTGTCCATAGCAGGAATCAAACGTTAGTGATACAAGAACAAGAAATGCTTTCGAAAATTTCAACTCATAGGGTTCATCTACAGTATTTAATTTAAGTAAGATGTTCAATTAAATGTTAAACTGGTCTAATCTGAATCCCCTCTCAGTTATTGTTTTACTTCTGTGTTGACCAGTCACAGTCATATGCACTTTTTACAAATGAATGGTTTAAAGTGATTCTGTTTAGTGGTCCTAAACCACTCCTGCTGAACTCCTGTTGTGTGAGGTTTTTTTTTGTTCTTTTTCCATATTTGTGATGACTCACAATCAGTGCTTTCATTTTCTCTGGGGATTTTTTTCACTTGGAGTCATGATGCAGGGACAAACAACCAAATGGTCCAAAACTGAAACAAGTGCTGGTGGTTCACATGCCATTTTATGCATTTAGGCTGACTAAAAAAAACAAAAAACAAAATTACTCAAAACTTTTCCAAGATTCACAGATGTTCTAGTAGTTTGTTGCAGATCACAAATGTACTCACTTTTGCAACACAGAGTTTCTACTTTTGGGGCTGTCTTAATGATCATAATCACTGACATATTTTCCTGGCCTGTAATGACTTCTGTTGTGTACTTTATTCTGAAAGCAGCACTGGGCATTTTGTTTATGTGACAATCAGACCATCAGAGCTTACAAAAAGTACCCAAAGCCTCAGTCAAAGCGCCAAAATCATGATGTTTTTGACTTAGTTCTAGTTTATATGTCACTGTGAGTAAAAATGAAGACATAATTGTGCTCCTGACCTATAAATGTCTAAATATATTTATAATGATAAACCTAACCCAAATGTAAAAATCTGAGTCAAAACATAAAAAAATGACTTATTGTGAGTCTGCACACAAATTTAACCTAAACAAATCAAAACACTCGTCATGTCTTGATGGTTAGACTTCCCATCTTTTGATATGTGATATGTCAAAGCTGTGTACATTCAAGATCCTTCACATTTGAAAAACCTTTTGGCTTAGCTATTGGAAAAGACTTTTT
>JAOXNZ010000002.1:11437059-11450683 GCA_028566095.1 Kryptolebias brasiliensis | reverse complement strand
AAACAAATCTTCTTGTTTGTTTAAAATGATGTGTTTGATTTATTTATATAGATTAAGCACAGTCATTTCAGTTTGTTGCTTTAATAAACATGTGAATTGGAATCAAAATGCCTTCTAGAAACTACTGGAATTTAGCTATTGAGTGTAATAAAGATGTTAGATTAGATATTAAACTTTTTCAAATCTAAAATCTGCTCACATCCATAGAGACTTAAAGTCTTAAGTTAAAATGTTGGCAAGTAAATCAACTTTATGGCTACAAAGCAGTACTTTTAGAAATTGGGTGAACCGACTCTTTAAAACATAATGCCTGAATGCCTGAAGGCACCATAAATCAGAAATGCAGTGTTTAATTGACTCTGCAGTCAAAGACGATAGTTCTTGGTTGTGTACCTAAAGTGCAAATCTTGTGAGCAGAGAGACTGACAAAGTAATCCTGACCCTGGACTTTGGCTCGTTACGACAGCGTGTCTCAGGAGGGCTCGTCTGGAGGTCGGCTGAGCTCTGTGTGGGCCCCCACAGCTCTCTAATCCCCCTGCCGCTGTTCTTACAAGCCTGACAGCTATGGCGCCAGAGAGAGAGAGTTAGGTTGTGTACACGTGACAAGTAGTGCCACCTTGACTCCCCTCTTGTCTCCTCTCAAAGTGATGATTTACTATTGATTTCCTTATGATCTCTGATCCTTTTCTGCTGTTGTTGTCAAAATATTTCTGGGTCCAATTTGATACAAAGTCCATTAACATTTCATTTCCCATCAAAACTTAAGTACTTATTTTGTAATCTTTACAATTGAACGTCTTACTGGTTTAACCAATTTCCTCGAGGAGGTAATAAAGATTGTTGTATTGTACTGTGTTGTATCATATTAAATTGTACAGAATGACATAAAATAGAACTTTCGTGTCAAGATCTACAAAGAAACATGAACATAATCACACATTTATCTGTTCCCTAATAAAATAATGATGACAGAGGGTAGATTATGGTGCCTTATGTGGTGAAATCGAAACTCTGCGTGTGTGCATGTCGATGCTTCATTCCTTTACAGCTTGTATCAGTGAACTGAGGCGTTGCAGCCGGCGCCCTCTGCTACTTACCTAATTAGCTCTAGGAGCCCCTGCATTATTAACAGACCCCCTAAATCATTCAGAGGGGCCCTAATACGAGTGTGTGTGTGTGCGTGTGTGTGGGAGTGTGAGTGAGGGAACGCACTAAGGGGGGGTACAGAGGATCACAGTGATAATGTCCTCCCCTATTCATGACATGTCAGACATAATTATTCACCCTGGGAAGACACGAGTCCAGAACACTGGTAATGGCACTCTTCGTCTCCCCTCCTCCATCTCCTCCTCTTCTTCCTCCCCCCAGCCTCTCCCACTGCCTCTCTGACTGACAAGGTGCTGGATGGCTCAGACTCCATGAAAAGAGCCTTCATGTTCCAAAGGGTCATGAGTTAATGCCGAGAAATCCTCAGGAATAGCTGGGTAATGTTTGTTTTATTGTGTACGTAATTCTCATTAACACGAGCATCCGTGTCATTTGCAGGCCTCATTTGGTTACATTACACGTAATGTACGAATCATTTCAGAGGTATATTACTGTGATAATAGTTTGAGTGTCGTGTAGCTCCTTCAACTGCTGGGTGACTCACAATTGTTGGCTGCGGAGAAACGGAAGCGCTTTATGAAAAAAATAAATAAAAAAAGCTAATTTGAGGAACAAAATGCAGATGAATCATGCACAACAGAATGAGGCTGTTTGCTCGAGGTTCAGCAGCTGGAAGTGTTTCGGTCTGTTTTTGTCAGCGGAGTCAGCAAGACACAAATGAAAAGTCAATATGCATCACTTCCTTCCACTCAGCCAATAACTGCTGCACAGGGCAGTGATTTTGTTAGATATGAGATAATATTTAGCTTAGTGAGATGACCTGAAGTTTTTTTCCCTGGTCAATATGTAATTACTAGAAGGTGGCTGTTTCCTGAAGCTCTGCAGTATTTCTGGTATGCAGGTTAAGTTCCAAAACGTTGCTCTTTTCCTCGTATCTTGTACTGTATTTTTTTTCTCCAGTCTATAGTTGACACAAGTGGAGACATCCACAGCTGTTAAATAAACTGTTGTGAAATAAAGCTGGGACGACGAAGAGACTTATATGTGTGGTTCCTCCAGGTTTTCGAGAACTTTTTTGTGATTGCTGCAGCTTAAAATGTCTGATTTTGTAGCAGCTTTTTCAGAAAGCTGTGATCACATTTGTCATGTTTTGAAGAACAAATGAATTGACAAAAATAGCTGCACAGTATTAATGATTTAAAGTGCCAACAACAAATTTGTTAGGGTGATATCTTAAAAAAAGGCTCTTGATGTCAATAAAACTCATACATCACCAAAAAAGTAAAAAAAAAAAATTTAAAAATAGCAAAACAATTAGTTAAGTACTCATTAAATGATACAAACTGGTTACATGGATCACTGTTATCCCAATTCAGGTTTATAATATGCTTCTACAGTTTTCATTAAGGTCCATTTTAATTAAAATCACTTTGTTTCTTTTAGCATTTTCTTTTCTGGATGCAACATGTTAACTTGTCATGTCTGTAGTCCAGACTTCTTTTGAGGTAAAAAAAAAATGCATGTCAAGTGACAATTTTGGTCTATTTTCCACCACAATGATGCATACAGTGCAAAACTCTTTTTTACCTTTTTCATGTAATACTTCAAAATATTGACATGCAAAGATTTTATTGGTAATATTTGATGGCAAATGTGATCATTTGATGCCAAACATCTTTTCAGCTTTCAGGCAGAGGTCTAAAGTGTCATATTTGCAGAAAATTTGCAGCGATTGGTCAAAATTTGTAAGGATTGGTTGAATTTGCATTAATAGGTCCAATGGCAACATCAGATCTTACTGGAGTGACTGACTGAAATTTTATTTTAAAATGGAACTTGTGTTGGGAGGCTAACACGGAGGAAATGTGATCTCTCCTTGCAGAATCAGTCAATATTCTCTCTTTGCAGAAGCAATCAATATTCTGGCTGAACCAGCTGAAAGTTTTTTTTTTCTGCAACTAACTGGGCATGCAGCGAGAAGGGCATTACTGTAGCACAGCCTTGAGGAGACAAAAGCATAGATCAGTTTATCACCATTTGATTCCAAGATGTTTTACAGTTGCACTTGGAGCCAATGTAATACCATCCAAACATTCACAGTATGTGGTTACACAGAGAGCTTGTCACCTCAGAGAGTTTTAGAAACCAAAACCTTTAACCTCAGACTCATTTAGATTTACAAAATTAAAAAATTACAGATCAACATAGTGCAAAACACATCCTTTATTATATTTTCAAAGCACACGACACGGTAAAAATCAATTGTTGGTTGATATATTGATGAAAACATGTATCGGCTGTTTGACATTCCAAATTTGGACAAATATGTGGAAATGTTCACCATTAGTTAATGCCAATGAATAGAGATGTTCTGGAAGCAGACCAAACAGCACACAAGCATCATCTTCAGAACTGTTCCAGGTTAAACCTCTCTTGGTTTTAAGTTGGGAAGCTAAGTAGATTACAGACTTTTTATTGCACTTGCAAGAGGGGAAGAAATTATAATGAAAACTTTAATGGGGGAGAAGAATTAGATGAGATAAAAGTCGGAAAACAGTGTGGGAGTGAGAGTAAGAAAGAAGCGCTCCCTCACGTCGTTAATCTGGTCTGCCCCTCCCCTCTCGGTTTCAATTAAGAAAATTACTTTTTAGTTCAATTAACAATAATTCACGCTTAACTGAATAAAGTTTATTACACAATCAAGGCAACAACAGCGTAATGGAGAGGGACATGCATTCGCTTCCAGGAGCCCTTTGCTGCAAAGTGTGTTAACTCCCAATTTGTGGCCCCCTTGCAGGCTTTGGTGAACTCTGAGATGCACAGTGTTGTTAAGAGATGTTAAGGAGAAGCACGTCATCATGCTCTTAGATGGAGGGGGGGCTTTATTTAGATTCTTTGGCCTCAGGGCCTTAGGGAGCAGCTTGCAACACAGCAATAACTTTTGCTCACAAAAACAGTAACACTAACACCAGCACCTTCACCACAAAACACAGAAGGGACTAACTTTTCAGAAATTTTATTCTCTTGTGTGCTACTACAGTTGAGACACTGGCCTGTAAAGGTAAGGAAAAGCAAGTCGTCTCATAACAAGATGTTCTTTGTTTCATCGCAGCGTCCTCCCTTGTTCTATCACTGTCCTTCTGTCTTACCACTTTGGTTTGATTTACACTGCTACAATTATTGGGTAATTTTCACTGTCATTATTCTTAACATCTGCTCTGTCACAAAGCTAAAGGCTTTGACTGTGCTCTGCGAGGGTTATTCAATGTGCTTACAGTCAGAAAGACGACCCCACTCCCTCCTCTTTCCCCCTAGCTGCCTTTCGTCTTTATGTGCTATCTACATTGAAGAGATGAAATGGCTTTTATATGAGTAGGAGCCGTATGGTTGGGTTATTTGCTTGTGCTCTTGTTTGAGTGAGAAATACATTAAAGAGATTTAATCAAGAAGATAGGTTGTGTAACAGCAAGCTATAGCAAGGTCATCTTAAAGGAATAGTTCAGATCTTTTAGAGTGGGGTTCTGTGGGAGGTTATGAACAATTAACATCTTACCTGTTGTAGATAGATCTTTGATTGACCTCAATTAGAAAAAACATCATCAAAACCTTCAGTTACTTAAAATGAGTTCATCATCCAATTAGTTGTACCTTAGTAACTTTCTATAACATTATACACTCATCTATGCTTGTGTTTTCTTTGTGCAGTTTTTTCCCTTGGCGTGAAGATTGCAAGACAGACGTTCTCCTCTAGTTGCTCCATGTTAGCTTGGATCTCCTCTGTATAAGGAATTTGTCATTGCTGATCAATCCCTGCAATGAAAATATCTCACCTGCTACTCAATTGCCTGCCCACTCTCCCCTGCAACCTTCAACCCTTCTTCTCAAGTGCCAGGATCTTCATTCCCCCTCCTCTCGACTAGACTAACATTTAATTTACAGTGATGATGTCTTGAGACCCTCTTCATTTTTCAAAGTAATTATTTCTTGTAAATATTGTAAGCAAATATCTGAAACTTTTCAACTGTGTTGGTGGGTCAGCGCATTGAATCCATTTGCTGCCTCACTATGAAACACAGCAGTTGAGATTTTTTAATCTATTCGAAACTGATAATTCCTCCCACCATCCTAATTTTTTTTAGACACTCATTCTGTTGTGTTTCTGCCTGTCTAAATGAATAACAAGTTTTATTACCCAGAAGTGAGGCAGTAAAGAAAGCTAACCCTAAGTGAGCAGGGATAGGAACATTCACAGATTTCCATCAGATTACCTTCTCCAGTTTCCATTGTGTGATGGCCTTGCTCTGTGGCCACCCCCCACCCCTTCACACGCAGTAAATTGGAACCATTCGGTATTCAAAAAACACAAACGGCTCAGATCTGCTGCACAATAACTGATTTCCATTGAATCATCCACTTGAACTGAGCTGCGCTAAGACAGTTTCATAGTTGTCAGTTCTTTCATCACCACATAACAGCCAGAGCAAGTTCTCGGCTAGCTTCTCTAAGGCGTCCAGGTTTCGCCTTTCCTTACTGCTGATAGACTTTCGGTTTCTTCACAGACCCCCCCCCCCCAGTGGATGTCACAGCCTTGCAAGGTTACGTTTTTGCACTGAAGCTGTTGTCTGAAACCATAGTTTTGAGTTGACTCATCCAAGTAGAAGAAATCTCATGACATGAGTCCAACACTGTGTAATTGAGATAGATGATCTCTTCTAACATTTATACTTTCTATGTATGCATGCATGATAGTTTACACCCCAGAGTGCTGGGGTAACACATTGTGACCCTAGTTGTATCTGGCCACCAGAGGCTATGCTGGCAAAGGCCGAAATGATGATTAAGGACAGGGGGATGATTGGAAAATGTGGATTAATGAAGCTAAGATAGAATTAATAGCCACAACTTTAAAGCAATTAAGTGAGAATATGCTGTGGGTCCACCAGCGTCTCAGTGCTTGTGTTGCCTTCAAGGTGATAACAAAAGTGAAGAAGAAAAAGTTCTCTAAGTCACTTGCTTTAGAAACACTTTCTCCCCTGACCCCAGAACCATTAAGGTTTATATATTAGCCAGAACATTAAAAATCACTGACATCAGACATAAAGTATGTTAAATACTAATACTCATGCTAAGGAAAACAACAGAGTCCGTGGAGATTACGAGGCCTTCAGATTCCCCAGAAATTGTCCATCCAATCAAGCTTCTGGATGTGCCAGATCACACGTGATCTAACTCAAAGGACCCAAATTACACCCCAGTGTTTTTGTATCCCTGCGGGTCAGAGTTGTTTGCAGGTTCTTATACTATATTAAGCTTATAGATGTAAGTTAAGCAGAAATGCTGTGGAGTTTTTATTTAAACTGAGCTAATAATTAACTTGTGAAATTGAGTCATTAGCCTGTGACTCAGTTCAATTAGTGTATGCGCTGTTTTTGTTGTAAATATAAAAATAATTATAACTAATAAAACAACCACCCCCCCAAAAAAAAGCTAATACAGGCATTGTTTGGTACTGACATACTGATTACAATGGAATGGCCAAATGTATTCAGTGTTTGGGAAACCCTGTAAAAAAATCTTTTTTTCTTGTTAAGCTGCAACATGTTTGTCTCTCAGAGCCTCAGATGTTTTTCGCAGCAGCTGCACAGATACAACCCCCTGAAGTTTGGCTGTTTAAGATTAACAGTTGCTGGACTGCCTTGTCTTCACTTTGATTTCACCACCTGGTTTGTTGTTCAGTCAGTGGTCTTTCACTTCTACCTCCTGCGGACTGCAAAAATCCTTGCTTGTGCACCCATGCATACACACACACCTGAACGACTTATTAGCATACAGGCAGGAACTGGAGAATGGTTCAGCTGTTGGCACTGTTATCTCTGTCATTAATGTTTGGTCAGTTCTAAAAGTAAATGTTTACCTCTGACTGGTTAAATGTTACTAGAGCATGGAGGCAAGGATCATCAAGTCTTTACTTGAAGTATTTCTTAACTGTTTCTGTGAACTTTTATAGTAGTTGGACAGAGTAACAGCTATTTCTTTCTTTTAAAACTGGAAAAAGTGCAAATTGTAAACACAATAGCCAAGATATTAAAGATTAATGTTAAACAATTTTTTTACAATCAACCTAAATTAAAATGAACATGAAATTAAATTAACCCTTAGATGACAAAAGGAAGGTTTTGTTCCATTTGTTTTTGTCTTTTAATCTTTTTCAGGATGTTTTTTTGTGTGGTATTAACTGGGCTTAAATTCTTCATGTCAAAGAATGAATTTTACGTCTTACTGCCCTCTTCTGAGGTATCTTGCACTGTAACTGGGGTTGATACACTGTAAAACCTGATAAGTTAGTTCAACTCAAACAGTTTGACAAAACAGATGACATTAGATCATTTATTAACTCAAACAATTAAAGCATATATACATTTTTAAATTGAGTAAAAACAACTGATTATGAATAAACTGCTTAAATAAATAAAGTTAGGAATACTTAATTGCGTAATCTAACTCACAAGTTAATACTTAAATATATTTCTGAGTAATGTTAATTGTGGAACAAGTTACTCTATTTTTTAAGTTAGTCAGCCTAATTAGTTTACTGAGATCTGCTGTTAGGTTTTTCAGTGTAATAACCTCTGCACCAAGTGCAAAGTGTCAAAATCCATGAGGCTGAAAGGAAACATGAGATAGTGAGCTCTGACAGGACTATAAGCGCTCAAACGGGGGTGTCCCCTTCAGGGGAGGCAAAATTGCGGACGGGGTGTGTGTGTGTGTGTGTGTAGCCACATGAGAAGGTCTTGGCAGACGAATTTCATCAAATGTTGCTCATCAGATTCCTTCACAGATTCTGAATGAACCTTTAGGATGGAGTTATGACTAGCTGACCTTTGTAAACATTGTGTGGTTCAGTTCAATTAGTGTCTGTGCTCTTCAAACAATTCTGATAGTCAGTCATGTGATTTCACTTATCACTGAAGTCAGTAATAGACAGTTGTCACTTCTTTTGTATACAGTAGCTTTTCTGCAGCCAGAGTTGTTGACTTTGTCAGTACCTTCCTATTGTGAAAGGGTTTACCTTCCTCTTTCTCCCACTCTGTTCTGCTCAGCTCTGTGCATCTGTGTCTGTTTACCAGCCTGCTTGTTTCTCCCTCAATCTGAACTGATGAGTGTAACTCACAGCTGCTCCTCTCTTGTTTCCCGCTGCTTGGGTTGTGTGCTCCTGTGTGAGTGTGAGCATGTTGGTGTGTGGTATTACTGAGCTCGCCAGCAGTGGTGCCGTGCTCCTAAATCAAAGACCATCTTGCTACCACTATGCACCCTCTGATCACAGGCACAAGTAAACTTTAGAAAGAAGGAATCAACTAGTTACTTCCTTTACATTTACTGAAACGGATACATGATGTGAAAGTATGCAGAGCTTGTATACATAGACCACACCTCTTCATTTTGTTTTGTGTCACTTGAATCTTTTGACCTGCATTCCTCTCTTCACTTTCTGTCATGTAACTATTCATGTTTGAGTTTTTCCTGGTGGGGAAAAAAAAGCTGGGTTAACGAAATAGCAGAAAGCAGTTTGGCTTGAGATTTCAAAGAGCAAAAAAAAATCATTTAAAATGTATTTTGAGAATGACATGCTGAAGAAAGAGTAGGTTAAAGGTAGATGATGTCTTTAGATGAAGATGGGATTATATAGTGTCAGTGGGAGCATAACATCACCTGAGCAGGTGTTGTTTGCTATTGTTGTCCTGGAGTTGGAAAGAGCCTGAACCTGCTGGATTCATATCAGAATGAGTGGTGCACTGCTGTCAAAAAAGTTACTAGATTTGTTGCTTTACAAAAAAAGTAATAAAGGAGTCTGAAAAAAAAATCCTAAATCTGCAAGTTGAAGTGAAGACTGACGTTTACTGCTGAGAATGACAGCAATGTCAGGCATTCAGACTGAGACAGAACATATTCATGTTTTTAAATTATTATAAATAAAACCCTATATCTAAACTCGTGTCATTTGACAAGTTAATATTTGTTTGCCAAATAGTTGCTCCCAATGTTTGTGCTGGAATAAACTTTGACTCCAAACCAGATGTACATGTTGCATATGCTAGAACTATAAGCATGCTAGCAGAAGCGTTTCACTTTAAAACAAGTTACAAGTTCCTTTGTCTCTCTCACGCTGTAAAGCTTTTTGCACAAAGTTTGAAGTTGTTAATGTATGCATGCACATGCAGAACAATTCCAAATTTGCATTATTACGTACAATGCAGTCCAAAAGCATTCAGGGCATGGCTGGTTTATGTGAAAATTTTCTAAGCTTCCTGGCTTGTGATGTGTTTCTTTGGTTGTTCATTTGCAATTAAAAGATGTAAATCAGACAGGTGCTGCTGGCATCTATCAGAGTCTGTATTTGTTTTACCTAAAGGCATCTCAGATCCTTGCTTTGTAAAGACACTCGCACACAGCAAGGTCACCTCCGTGTCCCACTTAGGGTCTTTCTACATGAGTCTTTGGAGAAATGAGAAGTGCTTCATAAAAAGCAGAGCAAACTTTTCCCCTCACAAGATGGAATACAGTCTGCCTTGTTTCTGACTGACATATGTTCACTGTGTGTGAGAGAAGAAGTGGGATCAACACTCTCTGCACATAAGGAGAGATACAGCTGCTACATAGCATTTCCTAGTTTGTGTGTGTGAAGTGAGGGGAAGAGCGTGTGTTGGGGCGGGCGCACGCTTTCGTGAGTGTGTTTGTGTGGAAGTTGAGGCGAGCGTCTTCACACAGGCATAGTAGTAATGAAGCGTGCCAGTATGGCGAGAGTGGAAGTTGAGTGTCAAACTGCTGAAGAGGAAGGAGGAATCTGTAACATTTGGTTTCCAGTATGTCACATTTCCACTGCATTTTAATCACCTTGATTAATGCCAAATACTGAGCCTGAGAGATAAATCCTTGTTTACAAAAACTGACCAATATGACAAATGTGCAATTTTAATTTTTGGACGGAGGACAGGCAAGTTTTAAAAGACAGTTTTTAATATTCAGATGCCCTCCCACACGCAAAGGCACACGCTGACTACATTTACAAACACACATACACATTCAGTGTTTTATGCCACTGGCAACTGCCTTATTCCCACCAGCTGTCTCAATGCATAAAACTCAGGCTTGTTGTTAAGTCCAGGGCTTAAAAGCCCTGCCAAAAAGAAAGCTGGGCAGGAATAACGGCATTAATTCTGCGATTTGAGCCACCGCTTAGACTCAGCAGTTAAAAGCGCTTAAAACTAGCAGCTGGTGTCAACAAGGTAATAAAAGCAGCCACTTGGGATGGCTCTGCCCGACTCGTACTAAGCGGCATCGTGTCCCTGTTACTTTAAATGATAGTTTAATAAATAGTTTAATATGACAAACAATTGATTGATGCGGAGATGTTTCACCCTTTCTATTTGGTTTTCTGTGTTGTGCTTCCAGCTCATGCTGTTTTTCATGACTTGAAAGGGTTTTTGCCAGTGACATCACTCTTTCAGCTAAGTGGTCCTCCCTCTCTCAGGTGAAAGGTATCATTTGCGACAGCTCGTGCCAAGTCAGGAGTAGGGAAAACTTTAATTTCCCTCATTCTGAAGACGGTGCCAGAGATTTGGTGTCCATTACCCAATCCTTGAAACAAGAGCTGACATGGACTTGGACTGTGGCAGCATTATCTAACCCAAGAAGCTCTGTATCATCTTTCCTAACTGTCTCTCCACCTCTTCGTTACCTCTCGCTTCACTTTTGCTCCCTCGTTTTCTCCGTCGTTGTCCTTTCTTTCTGAGGGTGTCCTCATCAGCACAGTTCCTGTAAAAAGTCAGGAGGAGGCTGGAGTCGGGCCACAAAGTGCATTATTATACAGCTTCTCTTTGCTACCCATTAACTTGTCCTTCATGATGCGGCAGCAGCTCGTAAACAATTCAGCACTTCAGCACTTAGACTCCCCTGCTCCTAAATCCACACACCATGATATGTAAAACCCTTTAACTGGTCTCACAACTTTGCACTCTTGTACATCCCTTTGAAAGCGAAAATTTGAATGTGAGCCACCAGAGAATATTCACTCATCAAAACCCTACAAAAAGTGATAAGCCCTGTTCATACCGGACAATATCATCCCCCTTTGGGTGATTCAACTTCAAATGGACATCTCTGATTGACAGCTTTCTGATAAATTGTTTATTAAAATTTTTTACTGAAAAACAAACCAATCAACCAAAAAAAGCCATATCTTCAGAATATTACCAAGGATGACTGTTTAATTATCTTTAATTAGTCATCAGGTGAAGCGGATGTGAGGAGTTGACGCAATAACTCTGCTATTTGTGTGGGATTGCGTCAATTCAGTAGGAGGTCCTAAAGCTTGGCTCTGGACTACCAAATACTGTATATGTGGATAAAAGGAGTCCAGACCACTTTGAAAGATGGTCTTGAGTGAAGACATTTTCAGTGTGCATTGAGACTGTTCAGACCTGTATTTAGTGCTAAATGCAATCTGATCAATCATTAGGATGAACACCAGGTCTGAACCTGGTCGTAATGATGCCACCAAAACCATCATGCTATAGTAGGAAAGAGTTCATAGAAGTGACTTGGTAAGCTTTGGCTCTTAACTTTGTAAATGAGGTCATGTTTGTTAAAAACTGTTTGATATTTGTCTTTACTTTAGTTTTTCCGAAAGTCTGAATGTTTTTGTTTTATCATTGATTCACTTTTCAAAAAATTCCTAGCCTTCAGTCTGACATGATTTGTTAGTAGAACATGTTATCCAGTGAGTCAAAGTTGATCATGTGTAACTCATTTGGTTTGATTTCTTTTCACCAATTTAAAACTGATGATTTTACAGGCTGATTTATTTAATTTTTTATTATTTGATGTTTAGCTGGGTCATTACTAACCCACCTTCTTATGGTGCGGCAAATGCAGAACTTATTACTGTTTTGCAGTGGTTTTAATGGTGGAAAGGTTTTATAAAATCTACGCAGAGCTGTCAGTCAAAGTGGAGGACAAGTGCAAGGAGTCCTGAAGGTTAATGGCTGAGGAAACGCTGAGTGATTTAAACACCATATGGATAGGCTCATCATCTACAAGCTGTTCAAGGTTGAACCCATCCAGAACACTGTAGGATTGAGATAATAGCCTTCTTTGCCCAACTGTTGTTAAGTTACCAATCTCCTGTCGGCTGCAGGAGAACTGATAAGCTTTAGGACCTGAGACCCTGTGCAACTTTTTGCTTCGGTCTTTCCTTTCTCAACCTCTGATTCATTTTCTCCCATTTGTCACTCTGTCAGGTACACAATGCAGAGGTGCTGATGTCCCGTTGCTTTGCTTTCTTTCTTCCTTCTTTCACGCCAGTTTCTTCATTTTCTTCACTATTTTTCACCATTCTCTTTTCTCCTTTCTCTTTTTTTTCCTACTCCTTAGCCACACACTTTCATTGGAGAGTGGCTCACCCTCAAAGCCATCTGTTTCTAGGCAGCCTGTGAGTGTTGCTGAAATATGTAGGGCCTAATTAATTCAACCAAATTGTTTTAGAATAGATTAATACAATAATGGCAGCTCATGAAAGGTTATTTCAAGTACACCACTCAGCTAATCTCATCAAAGCGTAGATTTTACTGCTCTGCACTCAGTGAACACCCACTGCCATATAGACTGATATACAGAAAGCCAATCTGCAAAGGCTGGAAAGTTTTCTGTGTAGGTGCTAATTTGGAAATTAAATTGCCAAACTAGTCATTAGAGGAACACTTGACTGATACCATGAATGACGGAATTGGAAATGTATGAAACACAAAGCCTTTATTATATCATTGTATTATTATATTGAAATAAGTCTACCACAAATTTAAAGTGAAAATACACAGCACTACATTTATCTCCTAACTTCTAAACAGGGATGATGGTGCAACTTTGAGTTTAACTCTAAAAACTTTAAAAGAAAGGCTCATAAAACTTTTGTTTTGATGTCACTAATTATTCTAGTGTCCTAGCAACTGTAAGCAGGATCAAAACACAATATGAACCTGAAGTAAATACTTTATTGGTAAATTAAAATATTTTTGATAAATAATGGTGCTTGTATGTAAAAACGCTCATTAGCTTAATGATTAGTGTATTTTCTTGTTTATTTCTACTACAAATGAGTGTATTTTAGCTTTTTATTGAACAAGCTCAGTTTAGAAGATGGATCTGTGATTGTCTTTCTTCTGATGGTTGCTCAGCAGAACAGCTGGTGATACTTTGAATCTTATGACCTCTAGAAAGGAAACAGAAGTCACTCACTCTGAGGCTTTTTATAAATGATGAAGCTCCACTCATCATAAGTTATGTCATGTAAAGGACTTGGGTATCATATTAGGAAGTGTTTCCTTTTTATGTTGTTATTTGTTGTTGTTTTTTAAATTTTTAAGGGAGAAATTTGACCTTCTGTAGAAAAAAAAAACTTGTTCATTTTGCTGGTTTTCTACTTTCTGATATTTTAATATAGGAACTTTTTTGCAATGAAAAT
>JAOXNZ010000002.1:11414938-11427773 GCA_028566095.1 Kryptolebias brasiliensis | reverse complement strand
TTAAGGATCTGACATTATTGGTGTCATACAGTATGTCTTCACCTTATGAGCACTGAAATTATTCTCAAAAGCAAAAACAAACAAACAAAACTTTATTTATTTAGCTAATTCAATATCTATTTATGTATCTGTCTGTCTGTCTGTCTGTCTGTCTGTCTATCTATCTATCTATCTATATGTGTGTGTGTATTATATATCTTCCCTTAGCAGCCAGCCAAGGGAAGATTCCAGCAGAGGATAATTGGCCTTAAGCCATTCCTCTGGCCTGCTGCTCCCTGAATAATGCATGGCGTTTTTAATGAACCCCTTTTTTTTGTTGTCTTTTTTTTACTTCTCTAGGATGTAGGGTAAAATTAGCATACTCCTGTGTCTGCATCTTAATGAATGTTTGGCTACCATTGTGCTCCGAGCTGTGCTCATTCGTACTGATTTTAGCTGAAAGGTGAGATAAGGATAGCTGTAATAAGAGTTCAACCACTCTACCAGCTCATGTAGACAATGTGGCTTCATCAAAGTACTTTGACAACGACTAACAAAAGAAAGCTGCTTTGTCTCGTAATACAGGGAGCTCTTTAAAAGTTTAGGGCCCCAGGCAGCCATTGGCTTTTAAAACTTATTGTGAAACAAAAGTTAAACATTAATGTAACTGAATGTGTTTTGTGTGTGCATTTCTTTTTGAAGTTTTTCTGATCTCTGTAGCATAAAAATGTGAATCTTTTTAAGCATACACGTGAACATTTTAACATGAGGCTTACAGTAAGACTTCTCAAGGCTGTCAAGTGTCCTGAAAGTGTAGGTTTTTTGGCAGATGTATTAAAGTCTGAAGTGTTGGAGTCTGTACTTAAGGCAAGAGAACATTCCTCAGTCACTGGGGCATGTACAACAGTTCTCTAATCCCACTATAGACTGCCTTTCATCTACAAGTTAATGCTTTGTGAAGCACTAAGCTGTGATCGGACCCAGTGCTGGAGGAGCAGTGGAGATTTGTAGGTCTGCGTATACAGGAAAAAGGAGCACAGAGTACAACTAAGGTCTGTGCTGTTTCATGTAGTTTTAATGGAATGAACATAGAAGTGTGTATTCTTGTTCGGTGATCTTACTTGAAGGTTATGTGCCATACGGTGTAGGATTGAAATGAATAAAGACAATAAAAATCTCAGTGTGTGTGCAAAGTGATTATTGAATCATAAAATTGTAATTTATAAAGTTTCTTTGCAGCTTCTTACATATGCAAATAGAAAATTCCTTTCTCAACATAGCAGCAGTAATTTGTTGTTAATCTGTTGAGGCTTATTGTATTTACAACATCTAAATACATCACCTGCTTTAAGTTGTACAGGCCTTCAAGTCACCTGCTTTACAAATGTAAGTTACTTTACTGCAGTGTACTGTCACCAACTTTAAGCTTAGAGAACAAGATATGTCAAGAATATTGCAGATGACAACAACTATTCTGGCCTAAGAAATCACACTTGGCTCAGATAGGTTTTTTCTTCCCTAAACAGAGTTGCCTGGATAATTAACCTGTACATTAACTTCCCAGCTGATAAGAAGCGGCATGTGGATATGAGCTCAGTGAGTCATGGAGATTGATCCTGAGTGCGATGGGATGGCAAAAGCAGGAAGGCTCACAGTTTGGCAGATGCTGCCATACCTGTCAATTCTCACATTCTGTTCAGTCTTCCAGGTTCAGAGAGAGAGAGAGAGAGAGAGAGAGAGAGCGAGAGAGCGAGAGAGAGAGAGAGAGAGAGAGAGAGAGAGAGAGAGAGACTCATTTCCTGGGTTTGGCTCATGAAGGAGTCTGGCACAGGAACAAAATAAGAAGTGAAGTTACAAGATGTTGCCTTCCTGGGACCGTGTAGCAGCAAACTTTCTGACAGCTTGAGCAACTGACTGGTTCTCTGTGATGGACTCAAGTCATGGCTGGGTTGTTGTTCCAGCTGACAGCATGCTCAATTACCATATTTATTAAAAAATATTGCGCTACTTAGACAATGTGACAACAAAGACAGCAGTTTTGTAGAACAATGTGCATCATTTTAAAATTTTTAAAACCTTGTGAAATATGTTAATAGTTGAAATGTTGAAAAGTTTACACCAAATAAACAATCACAAACATGTCCTGATTGTTGATTGTTAAAGTGATGTTTGCAATCATTTCTCACAGCCGATGGTGCACACCACTTCCCTGACAAACCTTTCCTCTTTGATGAGTGAATGCTGCAGGACTCCAGGTCAACCCACTGCTGGGCACTGAGCTCCAAGTAATGTGCTGGTGGCAGCAGGCAGTGGGCACTGGCCAATGAGTTGGGACACAATAGTGGAAGGCGAGTCCAGGGCAAAATCAGGCCAAGTAGTTGCAATTATTGGTGCATGAGGAGATCTGGCACATGTTTTCAGCTGCATATTCTCCTCACAGCAGCAAACTTGATGAGTACCAATGTCTGTCCTGTCTCAATTTGCAAAATTTAGTTTTGTCTGTACCGCAGTAAAGAATAGCCTCTGTGTTTTAACTTTGAGAGAATTCTGAAGTTAAATACACATACCCTGGAAAATTACAACAACAGAAGTATGAACAATTTTGTTATGCCTTTTGAAGTTTTATTTGATCACTTTTTAAATTGTTTTATTGACTTTAAATTACTTTTACCTGATATGCTTTACTCTGTCTCAATGAAATGTTTTGCTTTTGGCTGACTTCATTTATTATACAAGACTGTTGTTTAAAACATGCTTTATGGATCAATTAACACTGACATCAATATAAGACCCAAGTTGTAGAAACAGTTTGTTTTGAATTCCAGGGCTTTTGTCTAATTGTCTAATGTTTCCTATAAAGGCAAAGAAGAGGACACATCCGACCATCAGAGCTGCTTGGAACCCCAGCTAATGTTCAATTAACTATTTGAAGGCAGCTGCTCTTTCAGCTCAAACTCTTTTGTCGTGCGGAGAAAATAATGAATAATTCTCTTTGCACCCAATGTGTGTGTGATGGGAGCAGGACAACAGGCATGACTACAATCTGCAGCCTAGATCAAACGTCAGGCAAAGTTTAAAATGAATTCACGTCGAGGGGATGGAGTGGAGGTAACACAGAGGAATGTTTGTTTGTGAGAGGATGTGAGGTCGTATGTACCACACGGTAAAGACAAGGCGCTCATTTGTGTTTGCAAAAGGAAAAGACTGAGGATATTTACATGATGGAAATTTTTATATAAAAAATATTTATTTTAGGATACAATCTTTCTTGTCAAAAATTTGTAGCATTTTGTCCAATGTCAATAAAACATAATCCAAAGATTCATGAACCATTTAAAACCTACTGTGTAAAGGCCACAGACAACTCATTAACACCCAGATTTATCATCCAGTAGAATTTAGTGTCCGATCATAACACCAGTAGCCTTTGTCGTAGTGTCCAACTGTGTAACTGAGAATGTATAACTCCACAAACTCAGTAACAACCTGCAAATTTCAGTAAGAAGGGGCATCACAAAATGGTTCAAAATGGTTAATAGTTAAGGGTCTTTAATTTAGCAGCAACACACACAGCTTGGTTCTTGTACAACTAGGGGTTAAATTGGGCTCATTATTGCTTTAACTTTGCACATCTTCAACACAAATATGTATTCAATTTTGTTTTTTACTTTACTTAGCCTTGCATGTGAACAATACAAATTTTTCAAATTTTATTTCAGCAAAAACGACCCACCCAACCACAGGGATGCTACATTTTTAGCTCACACATGAAGGTTCTTAAATGAGCAACAAATATACTTTCTAGAGGGGTTACCAGATTTGTATCAATCCTCCCCCAGCTCCTAACCTTACGTGCCACTTACAACAATGTCCTGCTGTCACTCAGATCTTTTTCTCTCCATTTCCCTTTTAGCTGTGATTCCTGTGAAGCTTCTGCCAACCTTCAAAAAACACCTTGAGAAAAACAGTCAAACAGTTAGTGTGTTTTCTGCAGGGCATTCACCTGCCTAACAGACACCGATGGAGAGGGAAAAAAACAAAGGCGAAAGAACGAAAAAAGAGATACAAGTTCCTGCACAATACCCATGGCAGGTTTTGTAGTTTCCTTTGAAGGCAAGTGGAGTTCAGCAGGTTCTGTAACTCACTCAGGAACATTTCTTCGAACGGACATAGAAGTTCATTATTAACCAATAATTCCTGCAGCTGCAGCGAGACAGTCAGTCTATATGAGAAAATATGGGAAAATGATGCAGTGTGTGTTTACCATGATTTGGTTTGCAGGACGAATCCAATAAAGATGATGAAGAAGCCTCGTCTCTGCACCTTGTGAGGCTGGGCTGTGTGTGGAGCATGCAGCGGAGTGAACGGAGACAGCGCACTGGGAGAGGGAAGTGATTACTGTCGTTGGGTCGACAGGAAATGTTGCATCTCTTTGACGTTTAGTAATGATCACAGCAGCTGGGAACAATAAAACCAGTATTGCACAATTATTGGCTTGCCTCACTTACACTGGATAAAAGTAATAATGCATATTATCCCCACATCCCCCTTTAAAGTCGCACCAGCTAAGGGAGAAGAGACAGCAAATCTCATTTGCTGCGCAGGAAGCTGAGTGGGCTGATGGTTAAGATTGACTGGAGGAGGACTTCCTGCAGTGCTGTGTGATTTGATCACTCTCACTCCCTCATTCGCAATATCAATAGCTCTCTCTCTTGTCTCATTTCTCATGATTTGAGTGTGTACCTTCGAGACAAAGAAGAAAGATTAAAAATGATGCTCGGAAAATGTTGACAGCAGCTAAGATACAAAAAAGACAAAAACCAACATTGGCAGGATTTCAGGTAGTTATGAGTGACAGCAGCAAACAAAAGCAGACGGTGAGCTGTTGTTTATAATTGTGTGCCACTTTGCAAATCATTGTCTAACTTTTTGTGGTTTAATATTCTTGGCGTAAACTAAAACTAGCTTTGGACTCAAGAACATAAATGTAACCAATCTGATTTCTACATTGAGAAAAAAAAACTAAAAAGCTTCAAAATTACATAGAAGTGATAAAGTTCTAATGCTACTTGTATGCAACTTTCCTGTTATTTAGATTGTTCATATTGTTTATGTTGATCTCTTCTTTCTTATTGCTTTGACACTGTAAAATTATTTTATTTATGAAAAAAATATACTCTACATTTGAGTCTAAACAGACAAACAGTTCAGATCCACTTGTGGTCTGTGCATCAATGGTTAATTAAAGAGAAAAGAGAAAGACGTTCTCATAATTTTAAATAGTAGGTCTATAGTTTTTCTGTGCTTCAAATTTGAGATATTTTAGTAACGCTATGAGCAGCTCTGCTATGTGTGACTAAAAACCTTGAAGTTAAAGTGCACATAACCACTAATGTAATTTTTAAGTGTTAAATAAAAAATACTGTCAATAGGGCCCCAAAGTAGCTTTAGCCCTTGACCCACACCCTCCTTTATCCTGCCCTGGCCTCACAGGCCCAAATGTGTGGCCTATGAAAAAAGTGATTCAGTATTTCACTTCTTTTTTTTTTCCTACACTTTGCAGTAACCTTCCAAAACTTTCCTCATATATTCTCTTTTTAGCTCTTACATCCTGGAAACAATTGAAAGTTTCATAACTGGGTTTTTTTTTCTCTTTTTACTAAAAATCAACATGACCAGTTGAAATCCCTCAATCTTTGATGATCAATCTGTACAAACTTTGAAATTGTTACCTTTATAAAAAAAAAATAATTTGTTATGCACTCAAACATATTTTAATGTTCAATGTGTGAATTAAAAAAAACATCACACATGTTCAATCAATAAATTTATAGCCTGTATGTTAACTAATACAACATACGAACAGCAATACATGCAGGGGAATATGTATTTTATAAATTCATATAAATGCTTTTCCAGTAATTGTGTGCAGTGTAATAACAATCTTTTACTTTTATTAATGATGTTACATTTACTTCTGAATCAACATTTTTTATCTATATTACAGTATTTTTTTAACAGCTGTTAATCATTCATGCAAATCAAATAAATTTGGATTCAGAAGAGGATGAAAGTGCTAAAGTATCATCTTCTACATTCAGTGGAGGCCTACAGATGTCTTTTGACCTTTTTTGCTTTGTGTGAATGTGTGTGAGCATCTGCATGCATGAGTTTGAAGAGACTGTAACCACTCGCATATTAATGATTGATTAGAGCTGTTGTGGCTGTGCATGAAAATCAATGGGTACATTTGTACCTAGAAGGGTATTTTGAAGCTTGTGTTTTCACTTCCATTTTGTTTTTTGTTTTTGGACTGTCCGTGGTACCGTACAGCAAGGGAGAGTGAGTCAAGGCTGAACATCAAATCTAAAAACAGGTTTTTTGTTATGCTTGTCAAATTATTCCTAGTGAAACCAGCATCCTTCCTCTTGAGTCCTGAAATACATTTCTAAGAGCTGGTGTGAGCTTCTTTCTAAAGGAGAAGGAAACATGTTGATATTGGTTTTGTTTCTGTGAGCTGCTTCGAGAACAAAAGAAACATGTTGTTCTGTTAAACAGCAGAGTTAAAAAAAAAAAGAAGAGAGTTCAGAGAGCCTTCTGAGAAACTCTTCTGACACCGGATGGTACCTTCTAGATATAGCAAGTATGTGGTTGTTTGTGTCTTCCGGGTTACTTTTACCTTTTTGGAGGGGCTTTGAAGGAAGCTATGAAAACCTCAGTCTTTTATCTCCTCCGGCCCCTGCACTGTCTACTCCTCCGCAGGTGGTTTCCCCTCCGGTCCCTACACTCTCTTCTCTCGCCTGCTCTTGCCCACACCTCTTACCTCAGGAAAAACACACACAGGCGTGCCATGCTGCTGTTCTCAACTAGTTTATGAATACCACTCGAAAATAGGGCACGCTATATGCTATTTGCAAAATTTTTTTGCTTCTCTTTTCTTTGCTCTCATTTCAAAAAGGGAGAAGTTGGAAAGCCTAAGCTAATTACTATGTTAATCTAGTTTATGTTTGTGTACATACTGCTTGCTGCCAAAAGAAGAAAGGCGGGCGATAATGTTTTTGCCACTTGACTGATTTTAATGAAACTCTCAGAAAATAATCATTGAATGTACATCTACAAATGATTCACTTTAGGAGTCAACCTGACCCACAATGGCTATTAGCTATTCAAACTTAATAAACACAAAAATGACTACAACAGTCAGTTTTACTGATACTGAGTTAAAATTTGGTGTGATAGTAGCTGAACGTAATCCCCAACTCATACTCCAAACAATGAGAAACTGACTTAAAAACACTCATACACATGGCTCATTAAATTGTACAAATGTTCTAAATTTTGGTGTAGTAAGAGCTAGGAGTCATCCCCAACATATACTACTACAGGTTGTGCAAGATTGTTGCGTAACCTTCCTCAAGCCCTCAAAAGAGAAAGAGATAGAGAGAGGTAGAGAAGTCCTTGTAACTTCGGGTCCATTTAGCAATAACTGATGGAGTCAACACTGTTTGTTTGCTACCACAATATCTCATGAACCACTGTATGGGTTTCAATCAAACTCTCAGAATGTAATCACTGGATGTACATCTACAATTTAACTTTTGGAGTCAATCCAATTCAGGATTACCACCACAGATAATTAACCTTAGCAAACATAAAAATGACTATAACCCATCTTATTTTACAGCTAAAATCTGATAGTAGCTAAATTACAATTGCAACACATACCCTGAGAACAGATTACATATTATATGAGATCATGCATAACAATATTTTTAAAGTTTGATCAAAATGGCTATAACTCTGTCAGATGATCTTTGTTTAACCCTCCAGTCGCCTTTGGGTCAAATGGACCTGAAGTTACAAGGACTTCTCTTCCTCTCTTCAGTTGCGAGGGCTTCAGGAGGGTTAAAACTTAGGAATGAAAGGTGGCGAGCCATATGCATTCCTTAAAAGATTGCTTTTTCTCTCTCCTGCTGGTCTAAATGACCAGTGCAGATGCTGAACGTGACAATAGCAGTTACCTGTTATTGGTCAGATGGTTTTAAATTGTGTGAGAATAAAAGCTTGAGAAAGTTTTAATTGATTTGTGTGATAAAATGATAAATCTGCCCATTTCTGTGGCAACATCCCATCATTTTTACTCCCAATGAAATGAGCCGCAGAAGATCTCTGCACTTGGATTTTTGTCACTCTCTAGCTGACCAGCTAATCACTTCAGGTCAGTGTTTGTTAAATGTCTCACCAAGCAGACGAGCGAGACGTGGTGAGATGTGGTAAACTAAAAAAAAAAACCTTCTCTCTGTTTCTGTTTCTCTCACCCCTCTCTCCCAAAGTTTTCCTCTTTCTGGCTGGGCGGCCGCAGGTTTCCAAACAAACTAGCCGAAACATGTTGTCTGTGAGTCCGTCTCTCCAGCCCCCCTGCTGGGCAACAAAGCTGCCATCCACAATGTAAGCAGGTGGCGCTGGCATCCCAGGGAGAATGGGCAGAGCGCGTGGGCGTCATACAGGCGACGCCAATCCAAAATTCCCAGCTGACCTCCAAAAACCAAGGCTGCGGCTGCGCTCGCCAATCTTTGGCAAATGCTAGTTTTGGTTCTCGGCGCACGCATGCATCTTTTTTACTATTGTGCTCTTGTTCTGCTTTCTGCACTTACAGTTTCTGGTCTTTTTGTTCTTTACTGTTAGTATCTTCCTTCTTTCTTGCTGTTTGCTTTGTGGGGGTGCTGTTTAGCCGAGTGGGACCGGCAGCAGGCCCCAGGCCAGCCGCCTTCGTTTGGACGTTAATGAACGGAACAGGAGTGGGCACATCTGATGAGGCTGGCCGTGCTGTCAACTGATTTTCATCTGGTGTGTGTGTGTATTTGTGTGTGTCTGACAACAGGTGCAGGCCAGATCTCTATGCACTGACAAAATACAGACTCTGCTGTGCCAACACAGGTGATTTCCACCCAAGGCACACAAACACACAGTCCAGTTTTCTTACCTTTTTTCCCTTCATTCTGACACACAGAAAAGAACTACATAAATGACAGTTTTATTACTTGAATTATCTAGAGAAATTGAACTTTCGCTCTCTCTTCTGTCTTGCATTGGTAATTGCTGAATGCTGATTCTGCATTCACACTACTGTTTTCCTGTTAATAACTCTTCTGTATGTTTTTTGCAGTCGAACTACTTCCACATACTTGGTGCTATTTTACCCAAACATATATCAAAACTTTCAGCTCGATCGGAAAGTGTGTGCTCTGACTTTTAGTATTTGTAACTTTTATACTTTATGAATTGTTTAACATTATTTACAAACTTTTTTTATACAAATACATTAAAATTTCTTCAGTGTTTTTTAAAAACATTGTTCTCTGAAATCTACTTTAGCACACTTGCTCTATTTTTGTCTTCTTTATCCTCACATTAGCATTTAGCTCTTGTCTTGTTTATTTTAGCTTTTAGCTTCAGTTTTGCTCATTTTAGCTTTGCTACTGTTTTGCTGATTTAAACTTTTAGCAGCTGTTTTGCAGATTTTATTTTTTAGCTATGGGTTTTGCCTCTATTCTGCTAGTTTTACCTTTAACCTATTGAGTTAGCAATTAATTATTCAACAAATTTCAGCAGTTATTCAGCACTCAGAATGCACACTGCATTTTCACAGAAAATGCAATTTCTGTTTTCCAGATTACTGCCTTTGAGCTGAAGATGCAACATGTTCAGACAAACAGATCGAAGTAAAACGACTGTCTTTTACGAGCAACCTGCACACACCCAGTGGATGGTCTGACTGACAACATCCTGTTTCTCTCAAACAGGCCTGAAGCAACAACAGTATAAGTGTCTGTGTTCATTAAAATAGTACCTGTCTGGGGCTCCCTCAGCCAGCTGGATGTTCAAACAAAAGACACTAACTCCGCAAATTCTTTCTTTCTATATGCCACAGGCAGGCAACATCCAAAGCCGCCTCGAAACAACAGAACCGAGCATCACAGCGTTCCCAAATGTCACGTTATTGTGTGTTGGACGTGGACAGAAGCTAACGAGATGGGGGAGACAGGATTGTGATGCTCCGCGGAGAGAGACGATTTTTGCAAGCGTCCAAAAATAACAAAGAACAAAAGGCGGATAAATGAGTGAGTTTTTGAGCACAAGCTAGTGGGCTTTGGCAGCACTGGCCAGGCAGGAGGGGAGGGAGAGCCAGTCAGAGCTAGCTAGCGGCCCGTCCACACATCTGTCCACACAGCACGGGGTAGGTTCCAACGACACCCACAGAAACAAGCTTAACCTTCTTTTCCCCCCACCACCTGTTCATTACTATGGGCCCCCCCACCGAGCTACCACCACACTGCTCCTCTCCTCTCACCCGCTTTCCTTGTTCTTCTTCTTTCTCTGTCTGCTGCTACTTATCCTGCTATCTTTTTGTTATTGTTCCATTGTTTTCAATGCAATCTCTCCAGTTTTCTTGTTGTTTAATATTTTGTTTTTCACTTTTTTATGTCTCAGAAGTGCAGTTTCTTCAACTCACTGTCTCCTACCAGGGATGCTTTTATTTTTTACGATGAAATTATTGCAGGTAATAGTCATAAACTGAGTAGGGTTAATCACCGTACAGGTTAATTTACCTTGTGTGAAGGGGAAAGAAATGTCCAGCGCATGCAGATGGAGAGAAAAAGAGGTGTTTGAAGAATTGTCTGTGAAAGTGCATCAGTCTACCCACATCTTCACCCCCCCACCCCCCTCCCTGATGGCTCTTGTCTGCTTTCGGACTCATTTTTCTCCACATTGTTGGTAATTTGAGCATTCTCGCCCATGGCATCGTTCATAGTTGGCCCATTTAAATCCCCTTTGAAAATCTATTTGGAGCAAAAGGAAATGACAAGATTTAGCTTATTGAGGTGTGCCAGAACATCATGAAAACCCCAACATGGGAATATGAAAGATTGTAAAACCCTCATCATTGTTCCACTTTGTTACTGTGTGTGTGGGGAAAAAATAGCACTGAACAATCTTTGTACTTGTTAAAGTCCTGTTTTATGTTTGATCACATAGTTACCCAAGGTGAGTTATGAACTAGCTTCAACCGTTTAAGGCTTCACATTATTATTGAACTGGATGCACAATAATTTACTTTAAAAAAAATTGAATTTGGGTCACTTTGCGGTACAATAGTTCCTGCCAAAAACAAAAGAGATAAAGGAAAGAAAAACAAATTGCACCCACAGTCTCTCATATGGTATCACAGTGAGAACAAATTGGCACGGGCTTTTGCCATCATTGTACATAACATGGTACATATTTCAGTTCAGCCAATTATTATTTTTAACTGTGGAAGTGAAATCACATTCTGGGCTGTGCATGCAGGGAATGCAATCATCATCCATGAAAACATGCAAAAAAAAAAAAAAGTTATTTTTTGAGTTTTGCACATGCTTGAGATATTTCTAATAAAAAACCAAGAATAATTTAATCCAAAAAAAAAAATTAAAGTCTGAGTTTAATGAATAATTTCTCATCATAAGTGGCTATATTTTTTAAATGGGGGCAGCAACATAGTAGGAAAAAACATAATGGCAATCTATCATTTTAAACCATTTGTTTGCTTACAGCCGAGTTCAAAAGTCCTCAGGGCACCTTGTAGAGTTGCGTTCTGCTCTCTTGGATGCTCAACACCTTCAGATTTTCTTTTTGGCTCTTTAATTGCTTTTGCACACTGGTCTTGATGATGATAAGGAGAACTCGGTGACAACATCTCAATTTCTCTCCCCAACTGAACGCTCCCAGTTTCAATTATCGTCGCCCGCTTTGCTCGCCGCCCTCACTCTTTTCCCCTCCAAATAAATTTCATTTCCCTTAAGCCTGCTGGTTTTGGTATCTGATGGCGTCTCACTCAGTTATCCATGCATGGTATTATCAGGGAGACGGGCCCTTACTGCTCACTGAGAGGGAAAGGCTGCAGGCCCCTTTTTACATACCAAATATCAAGCAGCATATTCAAAGCAGAGTCGCTGGCTGGAACCGTTTGAGCCTGTTGAAAGTTTGCACTGGCCTATAAACTGACTGGCTAGGAAGTTTGCTCTATGTGTTGTAAATTTTACCATGTGGGTTATCAGGAATAACAAAATATTTGTAGATGCTTTTGGTAAGATAAGAACAATTTACAGTCATTTGTTATGTCTAATTTGTTTTGCAGGTAATAACTTACAAGTTGCCTTATTCAGGAAAAAGAATAAGAAGGTAAGAAGTTGAACCGAGCAGCTAATTATTGTGCAGATGCTACAAGGAAACAATGAGGCAATTGAACAGGATGATTTCATGTTTTATTGCCTCCCAAAAGCTCAAAGTAATATTCTGTTTTGCGTTTCAATATCACATAAAAAAAAGTCTTTCAGCCAATTACAGCCTCAATATGATTGAGTGTCACAACAATTTTCCCACAGAGAGGGAAGTCAAACTTGTATAACAATTAACAGTGTGATGAACACACAACAATAAACATGTGAGCCTTTCAAGGCAGCTGAGATAAGACATTTTTATTGCAAGAGGTTCCCACAGTTCAGTGTGTTCAAAGGTCGTTCACTAAACCGTGTGACTATAAAAGCCAGCAAATCTTGATCAAAGCAAAGAGCGAATAAATATATCTGAAAGATAAGCTTCTCAGTATGATTAAGGAAGACAGAGCTTTGCATTTCCATTCAACCCACGCGGTAAAATAAAGCAAAATTCATTCTAAGCAAACTACCTGACTTTTTATTTGATCAAGCCTGGGAACCCCTCTGTTTTACAAAATGAGTTTTATTTTCCTTAATTCAAACTTTTAATGATGCATAATTACTTTTTATTAAAACAAAAAAAAAATGCTCAGCAGGAA
>JAOXNZ010000002.1:11389561-11405628 GCA_028566095.1 Kryptolebias brasiliensis | reverse complement strand
ACCACAAATAGATTAGAAGTACCTTTAACTGTTCTATACAATTTTTACAAGAGTCTTATATTAAAAATGAAATAAAAACTACAATAATGTCACTTTTCTGCTATTTTTTAAGTATTTAAGTAACTACTTATGTTTCGTCATAGTCTCAGTTCTACCAAGAACATCAGCTGCTTGAAGTGCACAAGAGATGGCAGCTTTTTTTCCTTATTAAAAAAAAAATTCTATTCCAGCTTGCAGTCAGTCAGGGATGTTCTCCACTCAATAGAAAATGAAAGTGCATAAATAACCTCAGAGAAAAGAGGCTTTCTGTTGCAAAGGGGGTGGACAAAATGGAGCTGTAACATGCTGCAAACACGTACAAGCTGACCTGAACTGCTGCTGGTATTCTGATTTCCCACAGGAGCTCCTCTCTGGCCCGTGCCGGTGTTTTTAGATTCCAGAGGGAGGCCATTAATGCTCAGCTGCCGACCTGATCCATATGTATGGCTGGCTGTTTCGTTGTGTTCTTCTCCTGACTCTGCTTGCTTATCTGTCTGAAAGTCTGCTTCAGCCCAAACTGGTTCCCACAAAGATGGAAATAGAAAAGAACACAAAGGACAAACAGGAGGGTTTTGCAAGGCGATTCCATGCTTACAGATGGAGGAACGCAAACAGGATCCCGTCCTTCAGCTCAGACCAGTCAGCATGGGTTAGCAGGAAATGTTATATTAGATGTAGAGGGAGACAGGCTCACTTATGACAAATGGTAAGGGGTAAACAGCAAACAAAGGTCAGGTGTGTCAAGATCAGAAGTCACACTGATATACCCAAAGAAGACAAACTACAAAAATAAATGAAAAAAAAAATAGCTAGAGAAGATGGAAGCAATGTGAGAACTCCTCCAACACATAGAGAGAGCAATGATAACACTGAACCCACTGAATTCCAGCCTTTCGAACTGGATAGAGTTTGCTGCTAATAGCTGATTTTTCTCTTCCTGTATTTATTTTCCCACAGAATGCAACTTTTACAGGTGGAGCTGAAAAAGAGATGGACACAAATAAAATACAACTGCAGTATTGAAATGGTTTCAGTAACTTCAAAGCAAAGAAAAAGAATATCACAAATGAGTTCATCACATTTTAAAGTCAAATCAATAATTTCAGAAGCTTAAGTGTGCGTTTTGGTTTCCATGTGCACGCTGTGTATTAAACATTCTTGACAATCTCCTTTTTATGCAAGATTATGTTTCTGTACCTTGTATATTTACAGTTTATTTCATCTGAAATTATTACTATGTTTAAATCTAATTCATTCAAGTTTATTTATTTTTTACCCTTAATTTTCATCTGGCTGAGTTTGAACCACAGGCAAAACAGAAAATTAAACCTTATTATTGCAAAATTGTCCACTAGGGTCAGAAGATGACCTTTTTATGGTCACATCTATTTTTGCCACAATGTCCAACTGGCCATCTGTAGTGCAGTTGAAGAGTCTAGACAGTCTAATTAACAAATCATCTTTGAAGCAGTAATGTCCCCACTTGGTGAGGAAAAATCAGAAAACAACAAGACCACTGATTTTCTGTACTTTAATGCTGCCCACCTTTAGTTTCAGTGCTGTCCTTTAAATTTCTTTTCACCCATACAGATGATGCCTTGCAGTGATTCACAGGTTAAAAATATTTTTGAATAATTACTTGACATCAAGTCAAAATCTAGTCCTTAAGGGTCTCTTCATTTCTACATTTTAAACCATTTTAGCTTGATTAAAAATGTATAAACTGAGAAATAAAGTGGATGTGAACTGTGCTGTCCAGATATAGCCGCCTCTTTTAGAGACCATTTAGCACTCAGCGTGAGCCCAAATCATTTTCACCATACATCCTGTCATGATGCACGTCAAGCACAAGGTTTCTGCAAGAAGGAGGAAGGGCTGGAGAAACTTTTATTCTGAGGGAAAATTTTAACTGTCACTACTGCTTGATAGAAATAAGTATAATTAATACAATTAGTGATCTTTTAAATGGTGAAAATAATTTTTTATGTGTCAAATATTTATGCTCTAAATGAGTACGGATGCAGGACTTCCCATGATCCTATGCTTCTCATCAACTAAATGAGCATTTATAAAATGCAAATGAAACAATAAAATAAATGAAAGTGGATATTTATTTAAAAGGAACCATATTATTTTATATAGGACTTTTATTGCTCAAGATCATTCCCTTCTAGTTTCTTGTATCTTACCAACACTACTAATATTTAAAAAAGCACATATTTCTAAGTCTATTTTTAATTTTCATAACCAGATGGTGGTGGCCGAACCTTTTTCAAAAACATTCACAGAATGTTAAACACACATTTCCTCAAACATTTCCTAAAAAATAAGAAAACAGAAGACACATTTCAAAACTTGAACTAGACTTTTTGTTCTTTTTAAACCCATGCTTGCTGTTTGTGTATAAGCCACTGATTGAATGTGTCTTTTTTATTTTAAATCGTGTGAAAATGTTGCATAAATAATTTTCAGTCACCTGTTAACAACAGCAGACACATATATATACACACAGAGTACATTGAATTGCAACAGCCACATATAGAAACACAACAAAGTTTGTGAATTGAACTTCATCTGTAAGCTCAGAACATATACAGGACATCTAATATTTGGTTAAAAAGTGGTCATAAAAAAGAAATTATGTTTGTTCTCCAAAACCAACAATTCTGAACAGAATCCCCCTTGTCCGTGTGTTTGTTTTGTACTTGTTCATTTTGATTAAACGGTAGCATTTGTATTTATTTGTGAAAAAATTAGGCTTGATTGGCTGAAAAAGCGATCATGGAACAGTTTGCTCATCACTTGTTGTTGGCTATGGGTGTAATCCTAATATTTGGCAGTAAGAGGATGAATCAGTTGCCTTCCAAGTGGTGCGTTGAATTTCAATTTGCTCACCTCAAACTTTTTATCTATGTATTTAAGAATTGTTCATACTATTTTTAAAAAAAAAAAATGCAATTTAGAGCTTGTATTTTCAGCTAAAATTTGCATGTTCTTTGCGGTTTGAATATGAATATCAGTAAAGTGACAATGTTTGAATGAAGAATTTCAATTATCTTGCCTCTGATTTTGTCAAACTTTTAATAGTGACGGCTGTATCATGCGAGGAACACACACAGTGGAGGTATTTTTCTCCTCTCCTGCCACCCGTCTTCCTTCATCCTTTTATTGTTCCTCACATTTCCTATGAGCTTTTTTCCTCATTTGTAAAAGCATTGCAATACTGAAGTGCTATGGTTTATAGCTGAAAACTCTTGCTCCTATATGAGTGTAACAATGTTGGGTTGAGTTTGCAGATGCAGCTGTCTGATTTGCACTCCACAGTACAAGCAAATGATTTTTATTGAATCGGTTTTATTATAAGGCTTATGTAGACTTTGTGCACGGTTGAACAGTGGAAAAAGGACCATCTTAAAATGAAGTAATACCAAGACAATCTTTAACCAAGAGCTCTTACAGCTATAATGCTTATAAGCTATCATCCCTGGTTAAAAACAAGGGAATTTATCAACGATGTGTCTGCTTCAACTGGGGCTAGTGGGACCAAATTACAGCCCCAGTGTCTGGTTGGAGGCGGAGAAGGAAATAGATGGGTCTAGATATAATGGTGATGGCCCCTGGGTGGCACTCCTTTGAGGGAGGAAGAAGAGATTAGAGTGGAGGTGTGAGCTTGCTGTAAGATTACATTTTCCCTCTTTATAATGGATAAGTGCTTCTCTTTTTTTTCTCCTATTTCACTCCCACTTTTCTGCTTCTGTTTCACAGTGTTTCATTTCTCTCTCTGCCCTCCATTGCCACACACACTCAAAACACACATTAAAAAGCATACACACGCACATATGCGTGCACACTCCAAACACATCCCTCGTCTTTGCCTCCATCACCCTCTCCCTGCGTCCTCCCTCACTTGATCCTTACACCTACGTGCTACAGATGGTTTCATTTTATAAGAGATAAAACCACATTTGGTGGAACTGATTAAACAGAGGGAACAACATCCCCATCTGCCATTTATTCCAATCTGAAATTGCTTGGGCAGATGCTGACATCTTTGGAGATGATTGATTCACCCCGTCTGGCCGGAGTGGAGAGGAGAGCAGGAATGGATCCTCCCCAGGGCTGAAGCTTCCAGCTGCCCTGCCATGGCTCCACCACCACAGTGTCACTTCACTAGATGTGGACCCCCTCTTCCCTCCACCTCTCTTGGATCTCTCCATCTCTTGTCTCCCGCAAGCTGCTGCAATCAGCACAGGCCCTGATTGGACTTGGGCAGGTGAGTGAAGTACACTTTAATCATGATGCTGGTACATGGCAGATTATCCCCTCAGTATGGGTGTGTGACTGTGTGGGAGACTGGGAGAGGCTCTGTGTTTGTGTGCAATAAAAAGTCAGTTCTACTAAATATGAAATAAACATTTTCATGCCCAACTTTTGGCCATTTGTGCAGATCAACTTTATCGTAATGAGAAATTATCACAACAGAAAACATACACTGAACCTCCTGAGTCCCAAGCTTTTGTTTGATGTGTGGTTTTTAATTTTCTCTAGTTATTTGGGCAAGTACGTGCAAACCTTAAATACATATAAATCAAGCATGTTGTTATTTTCTGCCAGCAAATGTGGAGTTATACTGAGTCTCTACCAGTGTGTGTTTGTTTTCAGCATTAGCAAAATATTTTATGAATCACTAAATGGATTTAAATAAAACTTTCAGAAAGAAATCATTGGATGTACATCAACAACAAACTGACTTTTGAAGTCACCCTTATTCAAAATGGCCACCACAGACAACTGTTCTTAGAAAACACAAAAATGGTTATAACTGTCAATTCATTTCAGATGCAGAATTAAAATTTGGTGTGGTAGTAGCTGAGAGTCATTCACGACACATGCTCTAAGCACTTACTGATGATTCAAGATCACACAAGATGTTTCTGTATTGCACGAAATTGTGCACAATTTTATTTTTAAGGTTTAACCAAAGTGGTTAAAACTCAGCATAAAATGATCTTAGTCAAAAACTGACATAAAAGGTGGTGGCAAAATGCACATTCCTTTAAGTTAAGCTAGGCTTTTAATTTTTGAACAATTAGTTGTTCACAACTTTACAAAACAAAAAATATATAAACAAATCAAAAAACAATAATTAAAAAAATAAATCTTAAAGTATTATGGTGTAGGGATGCCAGTATCCATTTAAGAGGATGCAGGGTCTCAGGAAGTTAAATGAAGCTGTGGAGGAAAATACTGCAGGGGAAACCAATTTTTAGGGATTTACTGAAAAGGAGCAATGAAAGGTCTGCTTCAAATGCTGTCACAGTTGAAATTGTTGTTTCCCTTTCAGTTTGCCAGATTTGGGTGCTAACAATTTCAAACAAACCACTAAAGTGCCAAGGATTGCAGTAGTCAACATGCTATCAGTTGGGGTAACATTTATCAGAAAATAAATAAATGGAAGTGGAAGCATTGGTGAAAATGAAGAGCTGATGTTCTCCAGTTATGTTAAATGATGGTGAATTTCAATGGATGACTTTATAAATTGCCATGACACACAATATCGTTGAGCACATAAAAAAAAAAAACATTGAAAAATGTTCTGGTTACATGATTTCAAATGGTGCCATTACATGATGACATTCTTCTGCAACATTTTGCTTGCTTCATAAAAAAGGACACATCACACACTGTTGATTTGCTTGTCTTTTACCCTCCTGAAGCCCTCATAACTGAAGAGAGGAAGCAAAACCCTTGTAACTTCAGGTCAATTTGACCTGAAGGCCACAGAAAGGTTAAGCTGGCTGAGGGGGGCAATGTGTTACTACCCTGAAGCCACCACTCAAACACAATGTTCAGTTTTGATTTCAAATTCACTCATTTAACTATTACTAGAGCTTGAAGTCAAAATCACATGGCTAAGGTTGAAAAAAATATGTCAGACTTACACCTTTTAGCACTCATGTGTTCTCAGGTGGAAGCCGCACTTAGGAAAATAACAGTTTATATGTACCTTGACATCTCACAACTTTCAAACCTTTGAACACTGATGTGTTTTGAATGACAGAGACTGCATCAACTTCCTGCATGGTTTGTACAGAATTACCGTGCAGAGCAGCTGAATATTTGTAAAATTCCCAAGATCCTGATATTGGGAGAGAAAAAATTTACAAAATTTGATGACAAGGAACTGGGATTTAGATAAAGATGTAAGTTCTGTTGTTGCTCTCAAAACTGAATAGTGTTTCTTCACTGAAAGAAGTTCAAAGTAAAACACTGAAGGCATTTCTTGGTGGAAGGTAAAGTTTTGCCCTACTGGTTGTGTTTGGTATGAACTCTCTTTCACTAAAGCTCACGCTACAAATAGAATACCAAATGGGTTCTTGTTTATTACATATTCCACTCAACATTCATCTAATCAACATTTATAGTGTCCTGCTCGTGGAATTACTCTGCCCTCCACTAAATCGCCTCGGCATCATCAGTTGTAAACATTCAGGCATTTAAAGATAGAAAACTCTTCCTGCAAAAGTGCTATCAAAGCCAGCGGTGTGTGAGTTCGAGTGTGCGAATAAATGCACATAGTCTCATAAAAACTGCTGAGCTGGGCACTTCAGTGCAATCAGGCACTGGTCTCAGCTCATATACTTGTTTGATGATAACCAAAGATGGAGGGAGAGTGATGGAGCTCTCCAAGGGACCACAGCAATAATTTAGCTTGGGGAGTGGGTGTGAATCATGGTGAAGGCACTGGAGGGCTGGAGGTGGTGGATGAATCATTAGGGTGGGGACTTGGAAGAAGGGGTGGGGGTTGAGTCTCAGGGGATTTCAATCCATCAGACAGAGCTGATGTGGCCTTGAGAGCATTTTTACCTGCTGTTCTCCATCCCAAAACCTGTCTATCTTTCTTTTTTATTTCTTCTTTTTTTTTTCTGGCTTAGGTCTTATTGCTCAACCACAGTGGGTGTTTCTCACCTTCTTTCTTCCTCCTCTGCCTCCATCTTCGGGCATGTCATTCCTCATCAGAACCCTCATCTTTTCCATGTCATTCATATGCTTCATGAAGTATGGCCAGCCCTGAGAACAGCCAATGAATATCCAATCTGAATGCATACTTCTTTCTCGCTCTCTTGCCTTCCATTTATTGCCGGAGGCTACTTATTCCACCTCTCTTGCCTTTATCCTCCTCCACTCGTGCTCCCCTAACTTCCATGGCAAAGCCTGATGAGATTCAGAGAAAAATTACTCATGCCTGGAAGAAAGAGAGGCAATAATACAAAAGGGGAAAAAAGTGAATTGTTTAAATTAATCATCATTTTGCACGATTGTATGACAGTGTACACTTTACAGCATGGCCTCTGCCTCCGTCTCCTATAGTGCAATAATCCATTAGCAACAACATCCACACCTTTTCAAGAGTTTCTTCTCCCTAAGGCTTTGACTTTGGACAAGCAGAGGTTAGAAGAAAACAACTTGAAAACAGCCTTATCTCCTAACACACGAATGTTTGTTAAGGCTCCCTATTAAGTCTTCCCCCTTAATTTGCATATTAATTGCATTTTGGCTCTGCACCCCACCCATACCCCTTCCCCCTCCTTTTAAGGCTGGTGTTTATAGGTGCATTTTTTCTTTGAGAAGACACAGATGTCTGCGGGGTGCTCACCTGCAACAGAGGACGAGAATTAAATTCTGCAGGAAATTGCTTTAACTTGAATGTAATCAAATTTACACCTTCACACACCTTGATCGGAGGTCCTGAAGGGCCTGCTTTCATGTCTACAGTGCACAAAAATACACAAATCTCACATTAAACACAGAGAGAAAGTGTTCTGAAACAAATTAAAGAACTAAATATGGAAATTCACAGGGATATTTTCAAGCTCTCCCCTTTCCCGAGCAACCATTTTCTCCTGCATAAATTTCTCAAACTTTCTGTTTTTATTTTATATGTTTTAAGACTGGGAAATGTGCTTACTGCTCAGATGTTGTGGTGAAGTTTGGCAGCTTCCTCGACAAATGTTTGAAAAGATGTGAAAGTTTTAATGACTGCATTGAGCAGGGGATAAAGGAACAGCTGGAGATTCTGAAATGTAGTGGCTATTTTTATCCAGCAGAGGTAAACTCAAGCTGTCTCATTTGAAAACCATCACTTCAGTTTCATCCATACTTAAGAATAACAGGTGACTGAGCATCCGCGCATTCCTGTTTCCAAAACAATGTGACCATATGGGTTTTACTTCTGTGGGATGCACTGAACGGCGCTCTATATGTGTGATATCACATTATTCCGAGTGGGGCTATTATTATTTTCAAGATAATAGTTTCATTTCAGAGATAATGACTCACAGGTTATTTCTTTTTCCTACCACAAGCCTGATTGCAATGAAGCATGCCTTTTAATGGAAAATACAAAACAGTGAAGTAGTCATTATTTTGATTACCTCCATCACCAGAAACAACATTTGTGACAATCTGTATTTTGAACCTAATTATTACATTTGTGACATACAGTTAGATTCCACCACAGGAAATGGGTTTTTATTCCCCCACTCTGGAATCTAATGGTCTGCACTCAGCTCATCAGAGTAACTCAGTTCCGGTGGATTGATTTCCTTTGTGTTGCTGATTGATCTGTGCCCTGTTACAGCTCAATAAGTCACAGCCTCCACGCAAAAGGGGCTATGATAAAAAACTGATGCATTATGACACAGAAGGACATAGGATATCAACAGACCTATTCATCTTAATGTGCATATCTGCCTAACCTATTGATTATGTTAAACTTTTCTTATGTTTCTCTTTTTCCAGTTGATGCTCAGCTATTTGATTCTTTTCATATCAGCAAGTGAAACAAGTGATGTTATAATTGTATTGTTTCAAAAACAACATTGCATTAACATTTCTGATGTACAGTCTAGAGCAATATTCATAAAATACAGAAAAACATAGCTGATTAAAACAGGAGTTTGTTTCTTTTGAAAGACACAACTTCTGCAAAGACAAAGCTTTATATCTGATTCTGACAGACCATAAACAGACTCTAACATGCTGATATGCCACTGGCCCTCGTGCCTCTTCCTTGCCCACTGTAGTGTGATAATATGTGACCAGCAGCCTGCAAGAACGTGGAGTCTCATTACAGCTCCCGTTGCAATAAACAACTCCCCAGATCTCCATATAGCACCATCATCTCCATTCGCCCACTGGACCGCTGTCCCTTGAGGCAGAGGCACACAAGCGACTATAAATGTGCACACTAACATACATGCACAAATTAAATCCCTAGTCTTTCCATTAGGCCATTAACTAACGACACTCGCAGCATGGTTGTCTAGCTTCTCTTTCTCATTTGCAATAATACAGACTGGACAAAGAGCCCAACCATTGTGTGTTTGAGATCAAGAAAATGATCAGTTGGTCAGTTCTGGAGCTTTATCAGTACGTAAAGAAAAAGGAAGTACAAATGTGTAAGTCTAGCTAAAGCATGTATGTGTGTGTGTGTAAGTGCATATTTGTCTTTTTTTTTTTACAGGATGTTTCTATGTGAAATGTGTGAATAATGTGTTCTAAGGGGTTCGGTAGGCACACGATGGGACACGTAGGGAAGCTCTCCCGCAGATGCAATTAGGCTAAATGGGATTATGCCTATCACATTTCATACAGGCCGGCCCCACAGCCACCTGGGGGACAGAGTGATGGTTTGAGGGGGAGGAGATGGGTGAGGAAAAGGGATAAAAAAACAGGCAAAGTGTTGGGTTGGGGGTGAAGTGATTGGAATTTATTCTCGACAAGACAGCATCCATTGCTGATGGATAAAACACGTCTGGATTTATACTGAAAGGAGACAAAACAATTGAAATTAAGAATCAATTTTTTTCATCAAAATATTCTTTTAGACACTTAATTGTAGTGGCTATAGAATTTTTTTTTTATGTGATGTACACTGTAGAAGCCACCACGCTGGTACCAGGCTAAATGTCAGCATCAATAAAGCAACTAAGGGTGGGGGGGTGTGGGTGGGGGCTGACATTTTCACACTGGGTGATTGTGCTTGTAGATTCTCCCTCTCTATTGAACTGTTTGGTCATAGGCTTTAGGAAAGGACATGGATGCTGAGGAAAGGCCTCGTACCATGCTCGCTCACAGTATGAGACTCACAGTATGGATTTTTCACTATTTCTGAGATGCTTGTGTAAAAAAAAAGGCAACAAAGGCATTTGTCTTTTCATGTCTCAAAGCAAAATAAAGCTAGCCTTAAAACACATGTAGTGTAAAATAATCATATCAGTTCAGATATTAACAAATATTAGGAAGAGTGACTTCTATTTGGCTAGACCTTTAGCTTAATTCAAGTTAATAGTTACAGGTGTAGAAGAGAGAAAGAGGTACGGTTGAAATCTCCATGAATGCACCGAGTAGTTGTGCTTGTAGCATGTTAATAGTCAGCAGACATTGGTGAATTCTGTAGACAACATGGACAGAAAGGCACAACAGATGAACATTTAGGGTGCAGAGATGATCCCTCTCAGTTCCACGTCTTAAACAATTGGTTAGTAACGAGCACTGACTTCACTTGCTCTTTATTTATGGCATTTTGACCTCTGAAGTATGTTCCTGCAGCCATGTCTTAATGATGCAGTCCTGATATTTCAGCTTCAGCTGCATCAGTGCTCCAAGCTCATCTATTTACCCATAATGTTTCAAAGGAAACGTTGCTCCTCTGTGCTCCTGCCCATCAATCTAGATGTCTTGTTGTCAACTTGTCTTGACTTGGGTCTTATTCGAAGCTTTAATTGGGACTTGTAAAGCCCAATTAACTGGTTTGTCGTGTAAATAACCGTTTTTTGACAAGGTTATGTGTAAACTGATGGTGAAAAGTGACAAAAATATTTACAGATAATTATAAAAGAAGCACATCATTAAAACTAGTAAGATTTTTGTAAATTCAGTTTTTCATGGATATTATAGCACAGCAAAAAAAAAAAAAATCTCAAAAGGAAACAAAAGACACAACTGCTGTACAACTTTACAACTGAGAATCAGAGACGTGAGCAAACATATCCATCCACATTCATTCTTCTCTTTGTACATGTTTACAATTTCAAAAAAAAGCATGCAAACGTTTCATAATGTCATTTGTTTAACTTGTGTAAAACATTAATCAAATGTAAAACAACTTTCCAATGCATCACATTATCCAAGCAGAGAAAACTGACCCCATTAAAATAAGATTATTTTTTACCACTATGCTAACAAAGTGACTAATCTCATTTTACATGTTGGTTCTCTCTTGGTTAAATGCTTCTTAAAAAAACTCATGAGAAACCGATGTGTATTATTCATCATGAGCAAATAAGTGTTTGTATCTAAGTGGACATCTCTTAATGATGAGAAATTAAATAATCGTGTTGAACCCCTGGAAGAGCGTACAGTATGCTCCTGAACACTGGGGAGCAGAGATCTGAGACTTACAGGGGGGTAAACTGGAGAGCTGCGATAGGATACGGCCCATTAATTATTGAATTTGCTGACGTTATGACAAATGGCGTTGTCCTAGCCCTTGATGAAGCTCATGACTTTTACAAGGCCAGCTGGACATAGTCTTAGTACAGAGTTAAAATCTGTGCTGTTTTATTAAGAGCCCATCTGGAATATGGAAAAGATTAGATGAAGTAGCTGGATAAAATACCTCTAAGCTAGGGTCATTTATATTGTTGCATTGCAAAAGCTCCTTGAGAACTTCCTTGTGGCTTTTGGGAGCGAGAGTAATTGAGTGCATGTAGGTGAGATGGTGAGCAGGCCAGTGTGGGGGTCAGTTACACCTCTGTGTTGGGTGTTTTTGCGACGGGAAGCCAGCAGGGAAAGAAAGGCCACAGTGTACTGTGTTTGCACTGTGTGGGACGGCCCCCTGCTCCTGACGTGCATGTGGTCAAAAGCACCCCGTGGAGGTGTCCATCATGAATTGTGGGTTGAAATCTCCAAGGCTATAAAGTGTGTACAAACAGCATTTTCCTGTTTAAGCTCTGAACACAAAATACCTAGTATATTAGTTCTATTGTTTTATCAATACATTTATTAGATGGTGTTTTTACTTATGTTTTTGTCCAAGGCTCAGATAGATAGTTTGTGAATAATCTGTCATGCAGGCATCAAGTCATTGTATCTGACTGCATCAAACACCTCCAACACAAACACTGAGTAAAGTGAGGAATAATGAAGTGAAAACAAATAGGAGATGATATTTTCAGCACTGAATATAAATGCTTCCTGTTTGCTTTCTCTAAAATAAGTCCCACTGCAGGCATTAACCTTTATTAACCAAGATGCGCCACCTGTAGAAGAAAGAGGTCACCACTGCTGCACCTTTGCTGCTTCTTCTGTTACCTTGCATAAATTGGTCTCTAATGAACTGAGCAGGAATTAAAAGTTACTAATTTAAATGCCTGAACTGAACTAAATAATATCTATTCATTTATTGTGAGACACTTAAGGCGGACCTAACTTGAGCATGAATAATAACACCATTATGAGTCAAGCATGTGGTGTGGAGTCACGAAAGGCATTCTCATGAGAGTATTTGTCTTCTTATCACATAATAGATTGAATGTCTGTGAATGTGCTGGAGTCCATTTCTTATTTCTTCTATAATTTCTTTCTTTCGTTAGCAGCTCTCCCTGTAGATGCTGCCTGCTGCCAGCTGCTGCTCTGGCCTTCTGGAAATAAGGCTGGCAATTAGACCTTGTACTTAAAACAAGGTGAGTCAAGACCTTTTAATGGTGCACTATTTCTGAGCTCCCACACATGTGGCCAGTTAGATTTTTGCTGTGCCAGAGAACTTTGTGGCACTGAGGTGTGGAGGCTACAGCGTTTAAACAAGGTAGTGGGTGGCTCAAGTAATGGTGCAGAGTTTGCCTGCAGAAATAGCTTTCTATTACCTTTTACCGTCTACTGGAAGCTATTTGTTAACAGTGTTTGTCTTTCACTATTTATAAACCAGTTTTAATCTGTTCTAAAACAGAAGTAATTTTTTTTCCTGTTTAAATTTGACTATTAAAATGTGCCTTGCAGGAATATGCTGTTTCGATTTTTGCTCAATAAAGCTACAGGGCTACAGCAGGAGCAGTATGATAGCTCTTTAGTGGCTTTTAATCTGGAAGGATGAGGTTAAATTTCTAATTCTGTCCTGCCTCTCATCTCTCTGCTCAGACCTTGATAAGATGGAAGAGGAAAGGCTGTCTGTGTTTAGACTGCTGCACCTTGTTTCCTTGGACCTTACCCAGCAAACCTTGAGTCTATTCAGTGATGAGCATAAACCAATGAAGACACTGACAATCATGCTGTCTCTGTCGGTCTTGCACACAGTGAAAAACATACATATGGAAACATACACACAGCGTGGAGAGACTGCATGAACATAAGCAAGGCAAGAAATTATTTCCTGGTGTAATATCCATCCTGTTTTCTGTTTTTCCCTGGTTAATTTTTAATTCTGTTCAGTTGTGGCAAATTATTTTCCAAGAAAATATATATATTTTTTAAAGAGAAATGCTTTAAACATCTGTGCAATGGGGTTTTCAAGAAGTGGCAGCGAGTGAGAAACAGTTGTTATCTTAGTGAAATCCGCAACTTGGCCTTGCACAAGCTGTGAATTTTTATTCCTCAGACCAGACCGAGGAGATTCACAGTCATCCATACACTGTGACAGACGTAAAGGCCAGCTGACCCGGACTCTGGCTGGCTGAAGCAGTCAGGCTGCCATCTGAGGACTGGCTATACACTCATGATAAATGACAGCCTTCAACCTGGCCAATCTAAATAGATGATCTTGGCTGCATCTTCCCCCAACCAGGTGCCAATGTGTAAAATGGACTAAGTATGTAAAAAACATACAGTTGCCTGCTGTATTCTGTCTAAAAATACATACATGAACAGAAGAAGTGGCAGAAAGCTTCAGTTTAAGTAGTCAAGTAGCAGATTTTGTCAGCTTGACTGCAAAAAGTGTAATTTTAGAAGTAAAATGAAACAGCAAATTTTAACATTACTTTTCTCCACTCTATAAAAAAAATGATAGTAATAAGCCCTAATGTGCCTTTGTGCATTGATACATAACGGGATTGGGTATTTGTTCATGAAGAGCCCTTTGTCTTTTGTTCTCCGAGAGATAAAGAGCATCCACTTCTCTGTAACAACACATAAATATGCATTAATCTGTTCTGGTTGGGCAAATTTGAAGAACTGTCAAGCGTCAAATGTAAAGGTCATGCTTTGCTTGCTCGGAGGGGAAAATCCTGGAGACCGTGGTTAGGGCACCATTTGAATAAACTATGCAAGGATTTACAAGCAGTAACCTTCAGGGGAAAAAACGCCCCCATCCCTCACTGGGGAATAGCTACCATTATGAATGTATTCCATCACTAACTTTAATATATATACTGACTCAGACTGTAGATGTCACACATATCAAGATAAATAGGAGAGAGCTCCTAGATGTGCTTTATTGAGGAGATAATTTGTGTCTTGAGATTGATGTGCAGGTTTACTCTCAGGTGGCACAAATTTCATCAATCCTCCATCTAGACATACCACATTTTATATTATTAATATTTTAGAGGTATTAAAGTCAGTCCCCAGTGGCTCACCTTTTGAATGTTGAACACCCCACCCTAACCCCCACCCATCTCCTGATCATGACAGCCAAGCAGAGTGTGGCAGGTGGAGGTCTTTCAGACAGAGCGAGGGGTGACCTTGCCACTCTACTCCCCCCCACTACACATTGAACCGGTTTGGTGCACAAACATAGTGCCAACTAAAAGAAATGTGCCGCAGCCCTACAGACAGACTTGGTTAACAGAGGGCTGGTCTTGTCCCCAGTCTCAGCACAGCCCCGTGGCAGCAGATGCCACATGGCTGCCCCAGAGCCTTCAGCCAGCTAGTAGACATAGGCCAGAGCCAGCCGGGTCACCGGAGCCCATGTCTGTGTCATGCACAGAGAGGGCCTTCTCAGCAGGCAGGCAGGCAGGCAGGCAGCATGCCGTCCTGTCCTGTCCCCCTTTCTTGGAGGCAGAGTGTAACAGCTCGTTTGCACGTGCTTTGTGTAGATTAAAGCAAGACGCTGTCAGAGATAATTAAAATTATTGGATCTGTGTTCAAGACCCTAGTATCTGGATAATTGTTTTTTTATGCTTTCTAAATGTGTGTGCTTCTGCATTTTGAAAAAAAAAACACAACTAAATATAGTGACATTAGATGCATAATGTTGTTAACTAAAGACGATGGACATCTTTCTAATTTTATTTTTTCCTCTGTGTTAATGTGTATCTGAAAGAGAACGAGACAGCAAAGTCCTCTCATCCCATTAAGTCAGCTGTTCAATCATTCAAATGGCTGCTTGGGCAAAGTTAATTGCAACTGTGCAGTAACCCACGTAAAATGCATAACCAAGACAGAATAATTAGTATATAGAAGAACATGGTGCATAATTGACTTGGTTTTTGCTCGGTCATTTTGATCATTAATCTTGACTCCAAAGGTTACACAGCTTTTTAAATAAGCCCTATTTATTTTTTTATGCATTTGAATTTTTTTTTATATTTGTCAGTGCTTCTTGTCTTAGGTTATTGGGGTTTAGTGTTAAAAAGTATGGGTTAGCTTCTGAAATTGTAGCACATGCTTAAATGCAATAAAGTTGTATTGCATATGAACTGGTTAATTAGGGTCTCCAAATAAAATAATCGATAAAATTTTGAAGAAATGTGTAAAAGATGTCAGTTGATGTCAACAGAAATATGTTATTGCATTTGATTTGGTTGAGGTTTGCGGAGATCATTTGTTTGTAAAGAAGACTTTATTTTAGCAATAACCTATATTTTATTCTTCATGCTCTCTGCAAGCGTCCATTTAGTTTAAAATAAAGTAATAAATACGTCAAAGTCTTTGTTCTAAACTTTATTTTAAACGCAAAGTTAATACATCAAAGTCTGAATTTAGGAATATAAAAGCAGTCAGATAGAAACAACTGCAGGAATAAAACAAAA
>JAOXNZ010000002.1:11342576-11352709 GCA_028566095.1 Kryptolebias brasiliensis | reverse complement strand
ATAATATTAGTGCCTCTTCTTTATTTGGAACTTGGTGGAACTGACTCCTACGACTGGCTTTTGAAAAAGATGTGACACTTCAAGATATTCAAACTTAGATTCAGTCCCCCTCCCTCAGATGTTAACACATTTTCAAAATAATAAGTTTTTGCCTAAAAACTGTGAAAAAGTTGACACTCAACAAATTGAACAAATCCTGAGATGGCTTAAAGATGGCACTACTCCTTCCTAACTACACCTATTGAAATTCAAAGAGTCAACAATGTAGTGTAGGTGTGCATAATGAATGAAACACAGAATGTGACATCGCCTTGAATTCACAGGTTTAATATTTCATGGTTCGGAGGCACACCTGAGAGCTGAACATATGACTGAATCAAAACTTAATGTGGAACACGCAATATGCTGAAATGTTGAAGTCAGGAGGAGGAGACTGGATTACCGCATCAAGGATGACAGGGGTAGATGGTAAAACACTGAACTGCATTCACTTTTTATTTTAAACTTTTTAAGATTTAATACTTTACTGCATAAACAGTATTTTGAATCAATGTGCGGAATGCTCGTCCTACATTTCATTGTCAGTAAACCATGACGCAACGGCAAAGCAACCCAAATGTTTCTTACAATTCTCAAAAGAACCAAATACTTTTGAAGTCTCTGAAGTTTCAGTCTGTGATGTTTCTCACCTGCACAAACTCCCTTCACACATTCGCTCGCACTTCTGCAGCATCTTCCGAACATGTGTCAAACCCTCCAGGAGTCTGCCTTGTAGAAATGAGTGTGGCTGCATGTGCGTGTGTGTGTGTGTTTTATTCCCTGTGTGCAAGTTGGCCTTCCTGCACGTGTATGTTCAGCATGACGTGGCAGCCCCCTGCCCTGTTCAAACACGACGTTGGCTGTGCAAGCAGCCTCATTGTCAGGCTCGGCTTGCCAGTGGTACACGCTGTGCCTGGCACCCTGTGGAGGGGGAAGGAAGGAGCGCAGCGGGGCCAGGCCGCCTCCAACACTTCTCCCACCGAGCCAAAGGCCCCTCTGGTGGGGCTCTGAACACCAGAACAGGCCCTGGGAGAAATGATAATGAGGACCAAGACTGTGTCGCACAGGATAACATGTAGGGATGTCATCGCAGGTTCTAAACCACACACACACCAAGATGTAAACATGCAAATATAGAAACATATGTGCACATGCATGCCTGCTCGTAATCAGGCTGGTAGGGACACAGAAACTCATCATCTTGTTTACAAGAAGACATCGCCACTTCTTAAGAATTTGTACGAGTTGTCACTTGTATTGTTGTCATATCTTGTTTTGCTTAGAATACAGTCTGCATAGCAGAAACAGGAGCTTATTTTTTGCTGAAGTTTGCGGAGATAAACATTTTTGTTCAGAAACTAAAAGTCTGGAAGCTGCTGGTGCTGCTGATTTTCTCCAACATGTGGAAGATCATTACTAAGCAATTACATGTGACAAAAAATGTTTTAAAATGTAAAAAAGTGCAGAAGAGCTTAGAAAGAAGATTGTTGTAATAGTTTTTATTACAGCAAAAACTGACATTGTTGCCTTCATCTAGACTGCACAGAAAGTTTTTGTAATGTGTTTTCCCATAAAACACACATTTATTATATATTTGAATGCAGACAATTTAAACTTACACACTAATAATTATATCTGATTTAAAGAAGTGGTTCAATGTCTTGTTGAAAAAAAAAGTAACATGGCAGGGCTCAATCTAGCAAGTGGAAGATAACCACAGTCACATGACTAAGTTCTGCTTCATGAACCTCTTTCCAGTTTATGAGATATTTTTGTTAAAGTAATAGTTTTGTTAAAGTAATAGGACATTTTTATATTCAGGAAGTATATTTGATGTAAAAACTGTATGCACTGCATTTTCAGATGAAAAGAATAAGATTACTTTACTTGCTATAAATCATAAGTTTTAGTTGTTTTTTTTTGCAAACAAATAAGGTGCTAATAATGTTAGCATCTAAAAAAACCAAACCAAAATAATCAGGTGCGACACAAAGTGCTGATCAAATCGTTCAGATCCGACATGCGATTACAACTCCATTGGGAAACGTAACGGGTTGTAAATATAAACCATTGCATGCATGTTTGACTGCTTTGTGAGATGTTAAAAATGAGAGGGGATGAAAATTGGATTAAATTGTGTGTGGCAGCTCACTGTAGGGAGGTAATTAGGGACAAACATTGAGACGCATAGTCTGATCTCTCCTGCTGGAGGTTAGGTGAAACAGGAGCTGCGAGTCCCAGCGTCCCAGCGGCACAGTGATTAGAATTTTTTAATGTGCGGCTAATGGGATGTCAGCCCAGAGTAGAAGCCTTACACAGAACCGCTCATAACAACAAGTGGTCAAAGATCAAGCTGGATTACAGAAACCTTTCGCCTCTGTTTACATCACAGAATCATGGATCCTGATTAGTTGAATAATCACACATTTGAGACTACAAAAAAGAGAAGGGAGACATTACAGTTTTCATTTATTTTAAATAAACCACCAATCAAACTGTTGACACACATGTAAAAATGTACCAGAAGAAGACCTAAAACCCTAACACTGTACAAATTGGGAGTTATCCCCCACTATCAAAAGTGAGAGGTGACAATGTTTATGTCCGTGTCGGTGTGTGTGTTCATTTGTCTGTAGCATTAGCAAGATAAGTCATGAACAATTGGACAGATTTCAATGAAACTCCCTGAAAGTAGTCATTGGACGAATGTCTACAACTGATTATTTTTGGAGTCAACACAATTCAAGATGGCTGCCTCAGCCAACTAAACTTAAGAAACACATAAATGACTATAACTCTGCAGTGTTGCAGTGGATGAGCATTATCTTTAACATAAACTTTAAGCGCTACACATTATGTAATATTCTTGCTTCAAACTTTGCTAAAAAGTGTTGGTGTCAACACTTTGTCTATTAGCAAAATATCTCAATAAATACTGAATGGATTTTAATGAAACTCCCAGAAAGTAATCAGCCAATGTACATCTAAAACTCATTACTACTCAGACTCAACCCAGTTAAAAATGGCTAACACAGCTAATCACAAAAAAGGCTATAACTCAGTCAATTTTAATTAATTTTAATGACTTTAAGCTAAAATTTGGTGTGGTAGTCGCTGATCCACAGCACATACTTTGAGTTCTACAGATTGTGCAACATATTTGCTAAAAAAATTTGGCATTAACTGTCTGTCAGCAAAATATGTTGAGAACCAATGTCCAAATTTATCAGATTTATGTAATTAAAATGCTCAATGATATATTTGTACACAAATTTAAATGTAACACTTTTGACTTTTTATCCCCCTTCACTAACGGTTGTTTATTATTTCTAACTAGACCATAATCCTAAATTTCCTTCCTAAATGGCTGTTTTTAAACTCTGTATCTGTTTTAAAGCTTGTTTGATTTTTATTTATTTATTTAGTTGTGTTTTTGTGTGTTCCCCCACTCCAGCCCCAGCTTGTATTTGCAGATTTGATCAACCTCTGGTGAGGATTAAATAGCGTTCCTATTTGCCAATTGCAGCAGGGTCTGTGCTTGAATTCACAACAATAGCAGCGCAACCTGACTGCCAGCCCCTGATGATGAAACGACGGGGGGAAACAAAAGCAGCCCCCAGAGCTGCAGATGTTGATGCTGGAAGCTGTTTGTTGTGTGGAGGTGGTGTGCTATTGTCTGATTGTGTGTGGCTGTATGCACAGATATTCCTACTTATTAATGTGTGTGCGTGAATAACAGTCTACACGCACGCGTGTCCGGTGGCTACGAGGAACCCAGCTGGGAGGAAGAGTGAGTGCATTCATCCTGGCTCTCAGGGGCCGGGGGCCACACAGGTACCCAGCAAGGGGATGAAAGGCTGCTCTGCAGATGTCACCCGCTGGGGTTCAGTGGCCCAGCCAGGAAATGTCATGTTTGGCAGCTGGCACGCTGCTGCTCTCCCACCAGTTGTTGGCAGGGGCGTCTTCTAAAGGATGCGAGAGTGGGATGCGAGCACCGGGAGCGCCCTAATGGGAGCAACATTAAAGAGAGTTGCTAGCTTCTGTCTGTCATACAACATTAAGCTCGTCTTGTTTCCTGCTTCTCTCGGGCAGTTAACGCTTATACTCTCTTTTGCACTTTCCCCCCTTTCGCACTCTTCTCCAAGTAGCCTAAATGCATGCACATATGACTGCAATCCACTGAATGACACCCTGGTTATATCACAGATTTAAAAACTATTTATTCAGTTAAATAATTTTTTTTTCACCTTTACTAGACATTGACTTCTCTATAATTGCCTTTCCCTGTTTTGCTCAACATATGGTTGCTTAGTGTCAAAGGTCACATAAGCGACTTGTATGTTGTAAACCCTCCCGCCGTCCCACAGCTGAGTACCCTGAGGTTACTTAAACACAGTAACATCTCCGACTTTGACCAAACGTCACACATGACTGCACATCCAGATGGATGTGACACATGAAAGACAGTGTTTTACAGTTGTCTTCAACAAGACAACATTTAACTGTATTAAAATACATGTTCAGGATAGATAAAATGAATAGAAAGTGCCTAAAACTGGTTTTCTTTCAAAATGGCACTTACGTTTCCCCAAGGATACATTCTAAGGATACTAAAAGGGGAAGTCAGTGTGTATTTTTACTGGTAGTCACAGTCACATCATTGGCAGCGACAGTCGTGCGCCAATCTCTGGCCTTTGTGTTAAATCTCACCAGGCTCTGTGGATGAAAGTCTCATTTGTGCAAATGTTGAAGGAAAGCATTAATGAAAGGTCAGATTCTCACTGTAGTATTGCTATTCAACAACACATCAATCCCTCAAGAATAAGAGCAAACATGAGTAATAACTGGCAACTTTCAGAGGCATTTTAGCCAAAGAGTGGGATTACTTTCTTGATCATGTTCTAAAAAGTCTTTAAGAAGAGATATATACAATATTAAGCAAAAGATTTGAACCACAATTTTTTTATACTTTGGCTTTGAAGAGATATTTTCTCATAATTTTTTTAAGTGGTTTTGATCAGTAGTACTCCAGGCTTTCTGAAGGTCTTTCATGGTTTTTTTTGGGGCATGAGCTGCTTTGTTGCTGTGGAGGTTACATGGCAGTCATGAGAAATAAAGCGCAGAACTTCTTTGTCAATACAGCTAACTGCATGAAAGGAAAGCTGAACTAACCCTTCAAATAACATGAGTGTAATTTATAGGTTAAATATAGCAGTGAGCTTGTCCTTAAATAAAGTTGTTGATTTACCAGGAAGAAATGCTGGCAGATGACACTATCAGCTGTGATGTTTCAGTGCATACAGACCTAATTTGGAAATGGATGAACTGTACGTACAGATCAATAGTCTAATATTGTTGAATCATTGAGTACTATTACTATTGTAATAACATCAAAGGTCCTGGAAAGCAGATTTCTCAGCACTTTAATGCTAATTGTTCTTTTTATTTTTAACCTCATCAATTCAAATTCCTATTTGCAAAATAAAAAACGCTCCTTTAGGGGTTTGTGTACAAATTTCAAATGCAGAACTATAAAGACAAAAGATAAGTTTTCTTTAAATAAGTCCGCCTTGAAGGTTGTGTTTGTGTAGCTGTTGTTGTACATTAGACTGGAGCATCACTGCCCTGGAATCTGATTAATTTCCCTGAAGGTGAGATTTACACAGTAAAACATACTACATGAGAATATTGTGCAAATGTTTGAGGTATTTTTAATTTTAACATTGGTCGTATCAATCAATAAATACCAGAAGTGAGGCATCTGATTTGCCCTGCATTCTTTCTGCGGCATGGCAGTAATCCTAAATATGCAAAAAGCCGTGAGTCATAAAGAATTATCATCCTAAACAAGGAGAACAATAAGCCTTGTAACAGATGGTAGGGGGCAATTCCACTAAGAGACAGAAAACAGTGGGACAGCCTGAATCCACAGACAGAGTGTCTCAAGTTCTCCAAGACGTAACAACATACAAGCCCCTCCAAAAACTTTGAGTTGCTTACAACATCACAAATCCGAGTTTGTGATGTTGTAAAATAAATATTAATTTGATACTACATAAGAGATAAAAATAGATAAGGTGCACATTTCTGAAGAAATTTTAAAGGGTGCCACTGCAGCTACTGCCCAGAATTACATCAGTTTTTGTAATAATCTAAACTAAAATGTCTACATTTTGATGTATAAACTGAATAAGAAGAGTACAAAGAACTAAGATCAAAAGAATTAGTAAAGCTGCTGCAAGTGGCTTATTGTGGTCACTATGGTAACCACACACATGCGTCTGTCACTCCCTGACAGCCGAGTCAAAAACAGACAGACAAGTAAACCTCAAACAAACAGTCACTGTGCAAAAACTATAAGTGAAATCTTAAGATTCTTGAGTCTTGAGCGGCAGAAGATGCAGATGGTCACACATGTAAATTGTTTTGTGTCTACTGTGTTTTATGTAGGAGATATGGCTAGTTAAAAAGACCCTTCCCTTCCAGTTTTGAAGAGAATATCTTGAGTCTATGGTGTCTTGGGTGTGTATTCGTCTATTCTTGGGGGATTTGAGAGAACACCATAAGTCCTATAGCAGTGAGAGACAAGCTAAGTGGAAAAAAAACAAAAACATGTTTCAATGTATAATTTGTTTATGTACAAAAACAATTGTGGGAGTAAGAAGAGCTTGTTCAAAAGTTAGTGTGTGACATCATCAACTGTCAGTTTAACAGTTTGTGGAGAAATCTCCAAAAATCATCAAACTTAAACTGTGATTGTGTAAAAACCGTAAAAGATATCAAAATGCCAGTTCAGACATATAAAGTCCAACTTTGTGGGACCAGTTTGAACATTGAACAATATTTCTACTGTGAAGTATACCTGATCTATGGAGCTCCAATCAAAGGCTGGATTTTCTCATCTTCTTCGCCAAAATCCTATTGATTGCCATTGGTTTTTGCATTTGTAAAGTCTTTTATAAATTCAGCCATGTTGTGTGACTTATTGCTACCAAAAGTCATAGCACACTATTCCTGATAAAGCCACATGTTTTGCTATATAATTTGCATGTTTTATTTCAAAGCTATGCAACAAAATATTTTAATGGATAGTAACAAGGGTGCTTCAGCACTTATGCACTGGCACCTTCAATAATTGATCTTCCATATTCAATCATAATGATAGTAAATAATGTAACTTACAGCTTGCGCAAGTAAATTATATGGCGCAACAAAAATAAATCAGTGGACCTATAAAGAGGTCAAATCTCCAAACTTAGACTAATTTTGTGAAGGTTTTATCTACTTTAACATCATATACTGGTACATTACACATTTACATGCATATACATATAGTCATACATGCACACACACACTCATATACATGCACGCCAAGTAGACAAATCACACCCTGGGGATTTGGATGGATGCAATTAAGATTATGATCAATGACAAGTCAATCATGTGAGCCTGTTCGCCTCTCCTCTCCCCAACTCAGCAATTACTCTCCAGCTGGCAGGGTCTGCCCTGAACGGTTGGAGGATACATTACAGTCTTTTTTATCATCATTTCTTTTTTCCCCCCTTCTGCCTCCACCCCTTATCCTCCTGCTCCACCCTAACTTCCCTGTCCTCCCAGCTCCTCCTCCTCCTCTTCCTGTTTGTCATCTCTGTGGAGCAGTTAGCTCTGTCAGTCACACCTGACAGCTCAGGGCCGTTCACTGTTAGCCCCCTAACCTCCCAGCCTTCAGATTTTGTGTTAGGTCAGATACCACCCTCCAACACCAAATGAGAGGCAGGTTTAATGTTCCTTTTAGCTGAACGTTAACACTGACAACATTCAGGTTCAAAAGGGTGAGAAGTAGTTAATTATTCTAATCATTTGTGCTGGATAAATGCCCAAAGTGATCAAACTTATGTTTTTTGTTGCTTGAAAAAGCTGCTCATTTTGTTGACTAGTCAGAGCCGTGTGGAAGGAGACAAGCTGCACCTGTCCTTTTTTTCTGTTTTGTTCTTTTTTTAATTGGCATCCAAAACAGGTTGAATTTCACAGTTTCTCAGGTACATTTGCTTCTGCGCTACCAACTGCACTGAATAAAAGTGTTCTCTGTGGTTGTCGAGGGGAGCCATGCACTCAGCGCTGCCCATTTTTCATAATAGAAAGGCTGGCGGGCTGGCTAGCAGAGCCACGGTTCCGGTGCTATCAGAGAGCAGATAAAGGAGGCAGGTGTGTGGAGGAAATTAATGTAAATCCATCAGTCTTCAATTAGAGCTCTGCTCACACCCTAAATAAAGACTCCATCTCGCGCCAATAGGATCCCGGCTTTATTCACATCCCGAACCCCACCTGCACCACCACCACAACAACAGCAGCAGCAGACGGAGCCTGTAAACACTCAGGAACTATATAATGCAATGTTTAATGATGAGAGAGAGAGCACAGGATGTGTGATATGTGCAGGTGCGAGGTGTTATCGAGCGACAGCCATGGTGTACACGGTTGTCCATTAGGCTCCCAGTGTGTGGCCTGGCTAATTCTGTGTGCCTGGAGGTGCAGGGGCAGAGGCTCTCCATGGACTGTGGGCTGAGGGAAGAAATGCAGTTTAACCTAATTTGGTTCTAATTACAAAGACAGGAAGTCCACCTGCCACACATACGGCTGTGTTCTCCTCCCCTTCAAGGGTTGGAAAGCCAGGAGAGGGGAGTGGAGGGGGTGAGTGGATAAAAAGAGGGCAAGATAGAGATTGTCTCTGTAACTGCGTGTGTGTGTGTCTATTGTGTCCTTCACCGTGATACAAAAAGTCTTGCCATTTTATAAAACATATCACACAGCTGATATCAAACTAAATATTTTAAATATCTGCCTCAACAATAGATATTGGGCAAATCAAACACCCTTTAGATAGTAATCTCAAAACAAATGTTTGCTGATAAAAACAATATTATCTCAAAAGTGCCACAGCAGATCTGCCAAACACTGACTCAGCCTTGATGTGGCTCTTTTGCTAAGTGACTTGGGAAGATGTATTGTTATTGGAGTGGCTGGTGGTGCCGGCATTGGCTGTGAAAGCTTGCAATAAAGAATTTGTGTAACACATATTGAAGAAAGGGTTGATGTATAAAATAAAAGCTAGTTTCACTATGATGAAGACTTTTTCTCAGTGAGGTTGAAGAACGTTTTGAAAATTTGAGGTGGATTTTGGAGACTGCACCATGTGCCAGGAAATCCTTGTAAAAATTAATAAGCTAATGAACTACTTGTGTAGCTATTTTGACGATCAAATTAAACTATCCCCACATTTTCAAGGAAAAAGTTCACAGATGTGTGTAGCTACAATCAGTACCTAATGGTGTGTAATTACTTGTGTTTTTATCTTGAACCACTACAGTTTCAGTGGTTTAGTTCTACACGTACTGTAGCTTTGTTAAAAAAAGTCAAACCTGGAATGTTTTAACAGTTATGTGGCAATTATTGTTTTATCTCTGTAAACATAATATAAAAAAAAGAGTTTTGGCTATAATACTTGGATTTGTAGGGATCTACCTGTTTGTTTCTGGCTTCACTTTGAATATTCTTTTACTTTGGCTTTGCTTCATTAATGCTATGATCAGAATTTATGAGTGAAAATAAAATTTAATTAGTTGGTAAAGTTATTGTTTTCTTTAAAAGGAGAGAAAACACTTTTAAATGTATGTTTACATGCTAGGGTTTTCTTGGAAACTTCACAGATTGGAGCTCTGGTGTAAGCGATGTTGGTAAATATGTAAGTTTTTGACATCTTCTTTTCCAAAGGTTTAAATAAATATATCCGTTTTTGGCCTCAGTTTAAAATAATGTAACCTTACAACCTTCAAAACCTTTCATCTGTCAGACCATATCAGCTGACCAGATCTCCCAGCGGTGTTAATGACAGACTGAGGCGGTGTAAAAGTCCATAACAAGGAACCTGATTGTTCTGTTAATGTGTTACTTCCTGTTGGAGTCACTTCTCGGGAATGGAGCTGAGTGGCCTGAGCAGGAAGAAATCCCCACATCAGAGCGATCACAGGCTTGCCAAGGTTTCACTTAGCAAGCCAGCTAGCTAGATAGCCAGCCAGCCAGCCAGCCAGCCAGCC
>JAOXNZ010000002.1:11304037-11316145 GCA_028566095.1 Kryptolebias brasiliensis | reverse complement strand
TAAATGTTTTGGTATACAACTGTATGCATTAGGACATCCATTACTGTAAAATAATTGTCTTTTTTGATCAACAAGTAAGCCGTTTCCCCTTTTTTTTTAACTAAGATGGTAGTCCTCCTGCCTTTTTGTAACTGGCATCCAACTTTTTAGTCTTTTCATTTAGTTAATAATGCTTAAAACCCACTTTTGAAAAGACATTAGGATTATTCCTTTTAGCTATTATATATAGAAAGCAATGTTTTTATGTATTCTGCTTGTAAATCTCAGATGTAGAATGGCATTTACTGATGACATTTAAAATGTAAACTAAGACAAAGAGAGAATTACAATCCAACTCCATGTCTTGCTGTAAATAACTTCCTGCTATTTTAACTGTATGGCAATGAATTCATCCTCACTTGCAGGTTTTTGAGGAGGCAAGTCCGCCTGCCTCTGTGTTGAACAGACTGTGGGATGTCACTGAAGCGTCACTAGGTTTCTTCTCCCCTGTTCCTGTCAAAAAACCCACAGGCCCACCCATCCAAGATGGCCTCTCTTCTTCCCACTTAGAGAAATAGATGGAGTGTTTAAGTGTTTTTGTCGAGTCAAATGGCACCAGGCAGATGACTGCATGCCATTACCATAATTTATCCTGATGCAGGCTGTCAGGGTGTATGATTAGCAGGTCTGTTTTCTGCCCTGTGGAGCTTCGAGCAGCTTAAAGACAGGTGTAGCGATCCACAGTTTGACTGCGACCCTCCACGGAGGTTCAGGTTGTTGTCTTAGTTTGACAAAGTTTTGTTTGTCGCCTGGCACAGCTTGTCACGAGTAAACTTAGTTTCAATTTCTCGTCTCTGGTGACAGCTGAGGGGTGCTGAGTGGCACTCGTTCTTCAGCGTGCCTGTTTGTCCATCCCCACCTGTCTCTCTCTGCCAAAGCTTTCAGGAGCTTCCCGCACAAATCTGTCAGGCAGATGGGGGGCTGGCTTTTTACATGTCACTTGAGGGACGCCCAGGCAACACAATCTGTGGCCCACAATGCAGTGTGTTTGAACCCTGTGAAATCCAAACAGAGAATCGATGCAGCGACATGCACAGAGCAGATTCTCTGAAGAATCTCTGCATATCTGCCTGTCTGAGTCTACCTTCTGCCGGGTTCCTTTAGAAGAACTTTGCATCTTTTATTTATCCCTTGAAATAAGGCTGGACCCTGACAAGAGCAGAGGCTGCACACACAGACACTCTCAAACACATATACACACACAAATGGGCCTCCTTCTGTTGCTGAAAAGTCTGCAATTATGGAGAGAGAGGGGAGGGACAGTTGGGATTTGCATATGTCGTTGAGAGAAGAAACTACATCTCCCACAAGGCCCGGCGGTGGAAATGAACCAGCTGTCCATAGTTTGTAGATCAGATCCCATCCTCTTGATTACGAAATCACAGAATAATAAGGACCAAAAAGTTGTGGGCCACACTGTTTGTTCCTCCTTTGTTGTTCCCTAGAACAGAAGTTATTTTGCTTCCGCTGCCTCCGAGCTGTTCACCATGTGCCAATGTTTGGTGCACTGTGCTCCACTTGTTCTCCTTCTCACACAGAAAATCAGAAGGCTCCAGCCCTGCCCCTCCAAAGCTGTCATGTGAACTCCCGCCTTTTGTTTAATTTACATTTTGAGGCTCAGCCCATCAATTCCCTCTCTTCCTGCTGCCCCCTGCCAACACCGCCACCCCTCCACACCAACTGGCTTCATCCAAAATGCTGAGTTCAAACTAATTAGTGACATTTGGCCATTTGTGAAACTTTTCCCTCTCCAAGCTCAGCTTCTGTCGAGCATGGCCTTATAGCTCATGGAGAACTGGAGGACTTTTAATCAGTATAAAACATTTAAATATATCCCTAACAAAAATGTTGTTTTTCTCATCAATGCAGAGTACATTAGAGATGTGATAAATGTAACGAATACATTAATTAATAAGGTGTAAATAAAGGATAATAATAGCATAAATTATCCAGTTTCTGTGAGTGTGCGTGCTTTTTGACAAATGTAAAGATTTGCTTTTGTCAGAAGAGACATCTGTTTCACTGATTAAAGTAGTTTTCACTACGAAGGCAAACATCTGTTGGGACAAAAATAAGTTGACTACGTGATATGACAACATGAAAGACTGATGAGTGGAATTACACAAATAGGAATTGACATTCTGATAACAGCAGAAGTGAAGATCGTTGGGATGGGAGATAGGACACAATGACCCTGAAACAGACTGTGACTTGGTCAGTTCAGTGATATTTTTAGTGGCCCAACAGGTAGGTGTTTCTCAACTGCCAGATGTTCTTCAGTGTTGGTGCAAACAGCTGCTATAAATGCAGTTATACTTGTGTTTTCACCAGGTTTTATTGTCATGTATGATTAGAAAATCTGAATACTTTAATATTTAAAGAACCCTGAAGTATCTTGAAGTAAACTAAAAACAGCTAGACTAAATGCTGATTATTTGGATTACTTTTAGCAATTTTTAATAGTTTAGCTATGTTAAAGCTCTGATCAAATTCAGATTTTTTTCAGCTAGATAAGGACTACCATCATTCCAGTAACTTGAGCTTTTTGTGCATCACAAATAATAGTAAAGAATAAGATTTTTTGTAATCTTTGAAAGTGGTCAGTTCTTCAGGCTTTCTGAGGGCCCTTCAAACTTTTCTTTGAACTTTAGCTGTTTATTCTACTCATTTTCAGGATTTGTACTTGACCATTTACAGAAGAATGTTCTGATTTTTTTGGGCCACTTAACTTTTACCAATATAAGATGATCTTAGTCTAAACCTCTGGCATGAAAGGCAGTAGGAGATATGCATTCTTACCATTTAAATTTTTAATTTATTTAAAAAAACTCTTCATTATGAATCCTGTAAACATACAGTAAAAATGATCATAAACCCAAGGAATAAACCAGTGCTGTGTCAACACATAAGAGACAACTTAGCAAAAGAACCAATTTTAATTTGGAGCTATTGGCACTTTGCTACCGTCACAAAGACACAATTTTTGCCCATATTTTTAACTGAATGTATAAAATATACCATCCTGTGTCAGACTTTGGCCTGATTTGTTTTTCTATTTCTTAAAGGCATGACTTTCAGATACATTTCATCTGCTGTTGACATTTTTTTTTAGGTCTTACACTTCTTTTGTCCTTTATGTGTCCATTTTTGTCATTTTTGGGCACACTTCATAATATGTTGTCATGGGCAGGTATAAGGACTGAACTGAAAATGAGTAAAAAAAAAATAAACTCAAAGAATATTTTTGAAAGAGCTTCAGAAAGCCTGAAGAACTGTTTATCAAGACCAAGAAAGTCTGGCTCTTTGGAAGCAAAATATGTGTAGCTTAAAACTTTTGCACAGTCCTATGCGTCAATGACTTGCTTTGCTCTATCCATTTGGCACAGGCTTGTGAAGCCATTTAAAACTTTTAAGAGTTGAAAAGAAAAAAAGTGTCTTTAGAGTATTTTCATATACTGTAGCTGCGATCTGAGGTTACTGTACCTTGTTGTTTAGGACTTTTTAAGCCTGTCAGAAAAAAGTTTTCTCTTGTTTTGTGGATTATATTGACTCTGGGTGTGAGGGGAGCGCTTGGAAATGAGCAAACAGCAGAACCGAGTGAGGAATGGAGCAGTGCAGGTGAGGAGAGGTAAAAAGCTGACAACGGTAATATGGAACCAAAAGAAGGAGAGCAACCTGGCAGTCACTCAAATCCTGCACCTGCACCTTTATAAAACAAGCTCTCCAGTGTGCTTCCCTGGCTTTCTTTCTCTTTGTTCCTCCCCATTTCTCTCTTTTTCTTTCTTCCCTGTTTCTTTCTTTTCCATGTGCTGTGGCTTGGGGCGTTGTCATTTTCAGCATGTTTTCTCTTCACCGTGCACTCTGTGTGTGTGTGTTAATTGCGGTCATCCTTGGGGAAAGGGAGAACGATGAGGAGGACCTGTTTGATAGCTGCCGTGCCAGGTTCTCTGGTACAACTCAGCGTGGAGTTACAGACACCTGGTCTGCCTGAAGGGCAAGAACGAGGTATGTGTATACTGTAGACTTGCTTTTTGCTCACCTTCCTCATTCTCCCCCCCCCCCCTCTGCTTTCTATTTGACCTCTGTCTCTCTTTCTCTGATATTATCTTTCTCTACTCTCTTGGAGCTGTGAGAAAACAGCTGCTATAACAGCCTTGCACAGAGGCATCCCACCTTAACGCCCCAACATATCCTATCAATCATGGCACACTATTTACAGCTGCTTTTATAGGTGCAAGTGTTACTCCAGATTGCCCCAAACCCCCGAGCTTAAAATATATTTATACACCCATGCTGACCATCCTCAGCAACTTTACAGCAAGATGTACTCAGCAAGGTCAGGAGTTGTGTAATTTGCAGAAAACTGTATTATTATCGCCTGCCACCCAAAAGCAAAAAGTCGACAATAATGTTTTTCCCTGTGTCTGTTAGCAAAATATCTAATGAACCACTGGACAAATTTTAATGAAACTTGCACAAAGTAATCAGAAGTAAATCTAGAACTGTTTTATGTTTTGACTCAATCCAGTTCAAAATGGCCAACACAGCCAACTGACCTTAAAAATCACAAAAATGACAATAGCTTAGTCAATTTTGCAGACATGGCTTTAAAATTTGGTATGGTAGTAGCTGAGATTGATCACAAACACATATTCTGAGCAATACCAGATTGCACGAGCTATTTGTTTAAAATTTTGCCATCCACTACTTAGAGTCAACTCTGCTTGGATGTTAACATAGTATCTTACAAACCACAGAGCAAAATTCAATGAAACCTTTGAAAATAAATATTGAAAGCACATGTACAACAATTAACGTTTGGAGTCAACGTAATTCAAGTTCTCTGCTACAGCCAACTGAACCTATAAAACACAAAGATTTCTATAATTCAGTCAATTTTAAAGAGATTGTGCTAAAATTCATTGAGGTAGTAGTAGCTGAGAGTCATTCACGACACATACTCTGAGTGTGACATCTCGCAATATTGCACGAGACTGCGCAGAACGTTATTTTCAAGGTTTGAGCCAAACCGCTATAAAGCCATAATTCCTCAATATAAGACGATCTTAATCTGAAACTCTGCATGAAAGTCAGTAGGAGATATGCATACTTAAACACAATATCGCATTGTGTATAAAAACAAATCTAATTCAACATAAGGCTGAGAACAGGAAATAGCCGTGCTTGTTGCCACAGAGTGACTCAGATTTATAGTCTGTGCTGCTTTGTCACTTTGAAACTGCTCCTTGGCTTTTCCACTCAATTTTGACATTCACCATCAGCTCCGTGGCCATATGTGCACATGGTGGATGAGTGATGAAAAAGTTGCCCGTTTTCATATTCAAGTCTGACATATTGAGGAATGGAAAGATGCTCGTGGGCAAAGACAGTGACATACGGACTTGGTTTCTCTCTCCCTCAGATACACATGCGCACACAACTCTTGGTCAGCAGCACAGATGAGTTCTGGGAAAACAAGCAGCTGCAGGAGGAGGAAAAGACCATAAGGCTGGACGGCTTGCCAAATTTCATCATCTATTATGGATTGCCTGCAACGCACACACTGCTGCAACCAGAACCATCTCTCAGATTCACATGCAAACCCAAATGCACACACAGGTTTACGTGCACACGTTTACATGCACTTTTGTGCTGCATTTCAAACACCTAAAGTTTGTAACAAGAGTCTAAAGACAGATTTGGCTCATCAGAAGTCATGGTATTTACAGGTTATCATTTAATTTATAATAAAGTAAAAAATTCTCCATGTCTTCATGTAAAAATGAAAAACTGAATACAGCACTTGCATCAGAAAACAACATAAAGATCCTCTGCAGGACTGACACTTGATAGTTGAGTTTCTGCTTGACACGGCTGACGTCAAGGTATAATTTGCAAAAGGATTCCACAGTCAAGTAGTTTGATTATGACGAACCAAAGTGCAGTTCACCAGCAGTCGAAAGGCAGGCGATATTGTTTGTCTGTCGTGTTAGCAAATTCTATCATGAACCACAGGATGGATTTTAATGAAACTCTGAGAAAGTAACCACTGAATGTGCATTTTTAACTGATTAGTTTTTGGAGCTGACCCAATTCAAGACGGACGCAACAGTTAACCAGCCTTAGCCAACACAAATATGGCTAAAGCTGTTTGTAAAAACTGTTGCACATTTCAGAGGTTAAAGCACTGAAGTGCCATGAAGTGGAAGATTTTCTGGTCTCAACATACCTTTGCTTGTGCCGTGGTCACAGTTTTAATGGGATCCCGGCATTCCTGGTGCCATCTTCAGGAAGGAAAAATGAGCTAACTTGTTGTGCATGCTTGTGTATCTTTTCAGAGGGAACACTTTGGCAAGGCACCATTACCGCCCAGCAGTAAATTGCCTTGTAAATTACAGCGCCCTGGTAATAAAGCCAGATTTGTATATCACCGGGAGTGGAGACTGTGTCTGTCTTGTAAATTTAATTAAACAGCAGGTGCAAAATCAGGTCATATGGCTTTGATGTGCCCCATGTGAGAATGACAACCAGACAAAGATTCTAATACGGGCAGCATTAACATATTTTTGCATGTGGCGGGCCGCTTGTTCGGTAGGAAGTGGGGAGCCTCGACTGTCACCTTGGACTGTGTTTTTTTTTTTTTTTTCAAAGTTAAAGAGGATTCAAATTAGCCATCACCTTTAATTTTAATAAATGCGAACCCAAATAAGTGGTTAATCTTTTAAATAGGCCTCTTGAATGGTTTAAACATTACAAACACAATTGGCTCTGATTGCTTTTCTAGCTCGTCAGAACTAACCTGTCAGAATGCAGCTTAATAACTTCATTTGAAAAATGTATTCAGTGCCTGCAGAAGGAGCGCAGTAAAACGGAAAAAAAAAAACCCTGATCATTTTAGCCAACTGGAACTGTGTGTTAATATAGATCTCCCTCAGGTTGATGTGCACTGAAGCCAAAAATCATCCTCTTATGGCTGCGTTGACCTGTGACTCTGTCAACGTGCTGTCTGGGCTCCAGAAGGCCCTCCGCTGTATGCTGGTGTGAGCTCTTTGCCAGAGCTCATGCACGAACATGTCAGCGGCATCAGTTGACCTGTCTGCAACACCTTCACTTGTTGTTTTTCCTTTTTTTTTTTTTCTTTTTTTTTTTGTTGGGAAGAAGTGGTTGATAATTACCACCTAGGATGTAGCCATCTGTGCCGCCCTTTCACGGCCTGTTAAGCTCGCTTTTTCGAAAGTTTACTGTTGACAGAGGGCACGCGAGAGGAGTGAACGCCAGAGCGTGTTAAAAAGACTGCACACGCCAGCAATATTAAAAGCAGCATTAAGGAGCTAATTTACAGACCGTTGGCGGAGGAGGCAAAGAAGTATTGGTACTGAAGGGAGGGGGGACAGGAGGAATTGTAAAGTTCTACTCATTAAAAAGATAATAGGAAATGTGGAGATGTATATATAAACTGAAAGTAATAATTCAGATTTTTTGAAATGGAGTTCTGTGGAAAGATTATGAGTATTTAATATCTTACCTGCCATAGATAGGTCTTTGAATGGCCTCAGTTTGTTCAAAGTTTTTCCTTGTGTGTTTGTAATTCTGAATGAATTTTAATGTAACTCTTAGAAATTAGTCAGTGGATATGCATCTACAACTGATTAAACTTTAGAGTCAATGTAATTAAAGACACCCATCACAGCTAATCAACCTTAGAAAATGGCTAAAATGCAGTCGATTTTACAGCTATTAAGCTAATATTTGCTGTGGTAGTAGCTAAGAGTGATTCCAAACACATACTCCAAGTGCTACATATTGCACATGATTTTAGCCTAAAACTTTGGAATCAACTCTTGGATTTAATCCTGTTAAGTCTGTTAGCAAAATATATCATGAACCAGAGGACCGATTTCAACAAAACTCTCAGAAAGTAATATTTGGATATACATTTAAAACTGATTAACTTTTGTAGTCAACCTAATTCAAGATGGCTTCCATAGCTAATCAACATTAGAAAACACAAAAAATGGCTATAACCCTGTCAATTTCACAGAAATGGAGTTAAAATTTACGGTAGTAATAACTGAGAATCATTCCAAACACCTACTTCTAGCACAAACACATTTTGTGAGCTCTTGCAATACTGCGTGACATTGAGCATAATATTATTTTTAAGGTTTGACCAAAACTGCAACAACTCCAACATTTTTCCACATGAGATCTAAAACTCTGACATGAGTTTTAAGGAGTACTGAGCTTTAATTTGAAATTAGAACTGTTCTAATACGGCAGCAATCCACTTTGTTCTTGGCCCCGCGTGGACTAGCAGTTAGCTCAACTGGTCAAAATTAAACCTTTTTCTCCAAACTGAGGTCTACAATAGGTAAGATATTAATTATTCATAACCCTGCGACAACTCTGAACTATCGTTTTAACTTTAAAGCATCATTTTATCTACACACAAGTGTGCAACCTCACCCCCCTACCCTGTTCAGTTCTGTAACTTTTCATCAGATCTGTTTTTGTCAGTCAGAGCTACCTATTCTCATCAGCCATGAGGGACACCTGTGTGTCTACATTAAAGCGGCAGTCATCAACAAGCTGTCGCGTTTCCATCACCACGGCAGGATCTATGTGGAAACCTTCACTGTCAAAACCTGTCAGAAAGCACTGAGTCTTTAATGAGGAAAAGCCAAGTTGAAAACCACAGGCACCAACGGGGGTGTGTGTGTGTGTACGTGTGTGTATGTGTGTGTGTAAGTGAGGATTTGAGCAGGTTGGGGGAACAGGTGCATTGCTGGAAGCTGTAGTGGTAGAAGGAGCAGTAGGGGCTCAGCGCAGAACGTCATCTCTGACAATTCCAGTCTCGCTAATCAAACCCACATCAGCTGCCAGTGACTAAAAAGATGCATGACTGACGTTACATAAAGAGCAGTGGGCTGGTGATTAAATCAGCGCTTTTTACAAACGTGGTAAATTTGCAGATTTCTTCTGCACATGCCTCATGGTAATTAAATAACCAATATGCAAACTGCAAAAAAAAAGTTATTTTTCTAAACAAATGATAAACTGAACTACACTTCAGCTGAACTTTGTTAAATGAGCTCCCTGCTTTTTTCTTTATATCTCCAACAGCAGCTTCTAAGCTACTTTGCCTTTACGCATCCATTCACTGCAAACCCCCAACCCTCAGGTCTTCACCGTTCTCAGGTATGTCATCATGACAGAAACCAGTTTGTTAAGTTTTCCTGCGGCCGTTAACAACTGTTACTCTCGCAAGGTAGGCATGATCTCCCAGCAGGCCTTTCAGAGTTGAGGTAAGGAGGCTCAGGTGAAAGACCCCAGGCTAACTTCACCCAGATAAAACCGGTAAAAAGGAGGGGAGAGATACAGGTGGTGCGAGGAGCAGAAGTAAAAATACTTGCAGAGGAGAAAAATGGGACGAGGTAGAAGAGTAGCAAGAGGAGAAAAAAACAAAACAGAAAACAGGTTAAAGTGGGCAATAATATTTTTACCCGTGTATGTGTGTACTTGCGCTTGTCTGTTATCAAAATATATCGTGAAACACTGGATGGATTTTCATGAAACTTGCAGAAAGTAATCACTGGATGCACATCTCCACCTGATTAACTTTTGGGGTCAGCAAGATTCAAGATGGCTGCCACAGCCACCTGACCTTAGAAAACACAAATATGACTGCAATTCAGTCAATTTCACAGATATTGAACTAAAATTTGGTGTGATAGTAACAAAGAGTGCTTTATGACACATACTTCAAGAATCACTCATTGCGTGAGATTTTTGCCTAAAACCTTAGCGTTAACTTTTCGAGTCAACCCAGTTTCTAATGAACCACTGAACACACTTTAATGAAACTCACAGAAAGTCATGACAGAATGTACATCTACAACTGATTAAGTTTTAGAGTCAATCCAAAACAAGATTGTCACCACAACTAATTCATATTATCCAACACAAAAAAGGCTACAGATAATGAGCAAAAATTTGAGGTGGTCGTAGCTAAGAGTCATTCACAACACATACTTTGAGCACGACATTTTGAGATACCACATGAGATTGCAAAAAAAGCTGTTTTTAAGGTTTGGTTCAAACAATGACAACTCCATCAAAATGATCTTCGAAGTTCATGTACAAATTTACACAAAAAGCTGTACTTTGATATGTGATATTCATGATGTTCTTCATCAGGGTGCTAACAACTGCTTGAAGAAAACTTTATCAAGTCCCAGTCAAAGAAACGATTCTAAGATTATCAAAGGCAGACACAAAACACAAAACAAACCAGAACCTCTCTTGCTGAACCACAGGAAGCTAATGAGAGCTAAGAGGTGTCATAGGCCCAAGGGATAATGTGAAGTGCAGCTACACGCTGAGATAAAATATATCAGAGGCTGGAATGCTGTCCTCTAGTGTCAGTCCCTGGCTTATGTACGGTGGCCTCGGGTCACAAATGCAGCCCTGTAAGCTGTAGGTATGACTGAATGCACAAGGCCAAAAATCTAAAACGTGGAGAGAGCTGTTACTGGTGTTTACTTTGTTTGATGGACATCTGTCAATGCAATATGTCAACACTGGAGAAAAAGTCTTTAGAGCTGTTATCAGAGCTCAGAGGGGCACAAATAATGATTGGGAGTTTTAAAATTGTCCTCAAATGACACATGAGACAAATGGGAATGTCAATGACATTGATTCATTAAATTACAGCTCTGCCCATATTTTAGGGAGGCTTCAAAAATGTCAAAACAAGTCAAGACCAGACTTTTGACTTAATTTTTCTGTCAGCACTTTTCGTTTGACATAGATTAAGGGAGTGTTGACAAAGAAGCAGAGCTCTTTCCAAAAGCACTCTGGTTCCCTCTTCTGGCAAACAGATTTATTATAACATGATAGTTTCAATATTGCTTCCAAAACGACCGATTACTAGCATCCACGTGGATTCAGCTTAAGAGTGATTCACACTGAATTTTGGTCAAACAAACACAAAGAAATTAAGATAATTTAAGCTGCAAATATCTACTCAAGTTACTGTCAATCTGTTTTACATTTTCACTCATAACTGTACACTGAATCTTATTAATATTCACCCTGAGTCAGATAACAGTTTACTTTCTTTATTTTATGAATAATCAAGTAACTGAAAACTGGACTAAAACGTGCAGTTTTCAGTCAAAAAAAATAAATAAATAAAATCGCAAACAAATAAAAGTAAATAAAGCAAAATGTTACAATTGGGTCTTTAAGCTGCAGTCAGTTTAAAAACTTGAACTTCTGCTTTAGATGATATAACATTAATGTCTAAAGGATGTTTCTAGAGTTTATGGATTTTATGTTCTCATTATTTGTAATTTTTCTGACATTTTAAGTACTTGTATAAAGTCATTATGCAGGTTATATTCAACTATGACTTCCGATTGTGCTGCAATTCTGTCTTTCAGGGATGTTCTGATGTAAAGAAAGTACAATATTTAGAGTTTAAAGAGAAATAGAGAAGATTCTGATGAGGAGGATGATGATTAGGGAGCAGAGTGCTGGAAGGTAAAGCCTGAACTGACCACCCTGATGGGCCTTCAGCCAGCACACGTGTTGATAACAGGAATATTTCCTATACAGAGCAGGTGCAAAGGCCTCAGTTCTTCTCATCTATCCTTCCTTTAATGTTCTTTGTCTCCCAGGTGTTTCACACTTCCTTCTCTGTGTGTCCATCTTGCCATATCCATCATCGCACCTCCTGGCTCTCCTTCTGAATCATTCTTTTTTCTTCTTTTCTAGATAACACATCAGCTTCATCGCACATCCACAAACTCCGTCACTATGGCGCCCACAGACGGCAACGTCCTGTGGTCCTGCCCGGCGATTGGCGGAGAGACTTCCAAGCACCGAGCAGCTGGCGAGGGATGATGTATCACCGAGCGTTTGCACTTTCATTTTCAGGGTTGTCTTGTTAATGCTCCCGATCCAGCATCTGGCAGGAAATAGACACAAAGGCAGAGCGAGAAGGGAGAGAACAACCTGTTCTTTGGCAGACCTTAACAAAAGGCTGACACACACACACACACACAC